>SZWC01006485.1:43768-75091 GCA_023375785.1 Penium margaritaceum
GAGAGAGAGAGAGAGAGAGAGAGAGGGAGAGATAAGGAAGGATAGAGGATGTTGAAGTTGAAGTTGAAGTTGCAGAAATCATGAAGGTTTAGGCATGGTCATGGCTATGGGCACCAAATTATTCTTTAGAGAGTAATTTTTCAGTGGCCTTGCCGAGAGAATCAGAGGTGATGTGTGCGCTTTCTGGTCGCTGCATGCTACATCTGCAGAGTTATGGCAAAAACCAATAGTATTTCAACATTGAAAAACTTACCAAAGTTATTGGGTTTGTTATGAGAATTCTAATGCACCAAAGAACGAAGTTTATCTTATGCTACAGGGTAAGACATCCATCGTTATGACTTTGTTTCTCAGCATTATGGTGCCATGAGGGTCACTTGAGGGAGCATTCTTAAGAAAACATACTTGTACCAAGTCACCTTTCCCAAGGTGCACGAGATCAAACATCCTTGTATGTTTCATTTGGTGTACTTTGGATTCACATCATCTTGCTCAAGATTAGACCTTGTACTTGGATTTGACCCGGATTTGAGACCTTTCTGTGCATCTCTAATTCACCATCACTCCGTATCAACTTGTACTACACAGTTGTGGATCCCAAATCTGTTTTTGGCTTCGTCCCATGCTAACATGTTTTAATGCTGCAATAAAATCAGGTGCGGAATTTGGCGCCGAGCCACTACGGCATAACTTGAAGCTTGAAGGTCACAACCTCTTGTAACGTAACATACTACAAAAGAACGGACAAAAAACTTACAACACTATGAATCTCCAGAAATTACAAGATTCTCAACAACTTCAAGCGATTCAAGTTGTTTGGGGTCCAGCTCAATAACTTGCTTCAAGTGCAATAATCGTGCCTCAATTTCAAGCATTGTGGAAACCTGTACAAGCTTCTTTAGCTCTGTCCATGTTTTTGGCATAAGGGAAAGATAACCTTCTAAAAGGTACAAAAACCTCTTTTTTTGCCATTATTCACAAAAGAATTACTTGCCATTGGTGATGCAAGTCGTGAATTTGTGATTGTCCCAAGAGTGCGGTTTGAATTGCATAATCATGTTGTGATGGCCCACGGAGTCACTGCATTGCACAATGCACAAGCCCATGGAGTCATGAGTACTTACAACTCCTTGGAAACTACTCCATTTAACTTCATGGGGAATTGATATACTCCAAGGATTCCACAAGGAGACAAGCCACTGCTTGTGATGCATGGATCATACGTGCCATGTGCTTAAGGACTATACTTCCAAATCTTGCCTATACGACGTTTCGAACGATGGCCCATTATGACTGGATCCCTCCCACGACCAGTATGTTGAGAATAATTCAACAATCTCAATTCAAAACAAATTTCAAACATAAGGAGGGTCCTCCCATCTTCATGAGGGTGGTTCATCTACTTCAAGAAATTTTCAATGTCAATTCATTACACAAGAATTGCTACAGAGGAGAAGTCCCTCATACTCTTCCTATGAGTTTGCTTCAAAATCAAAACTCAATACTAAATGAATCAATTCTGAAGGGCCCTCTCAGTATTTGGCAACTCAGAAATGATGTGGTAAATGCCTTCCCAGAGGTAGCCCTTTCCATCATTTTCATTGCAATGGCCAATAATGTACCGCTGACAATTTGGCAAGAGAGGCATGGCATTCTACCATACTTGAAATACTATGTTGGAGCTATAGATGGCACCCATGTTCCATTCACCATTATTTGCACGCAATGCAGTGCATGTGTAAAACACAATCAAGAGATGAAAAAGAATGTGTTGGTGGCCTATGACCATGAAATCATCTTCATCTATGTGAAAATGGGATGGTAAGGCAGTACACACAATGCTTGCATGTTTGCTGTTGTCTGGAAAACAGGTTTCTTTCCACAAATGTACAAGTTTAGATTTGCTGACTTAGGACTTTCAGAGAAACATGGGTGTATAGCCTCCTATGTGGGAGTTTGCACACAGCTAGAAATAGCCACAAAAAAGTAAGTTTGTACCATGAAATGGATTCAGTTATTAGATCATGCATTGATACAGTATTTGGCACCTTCAAAGGCTCCAATTTTTAAACAACATACACCTTTTTTTTATGACTTCCAGGGCGTGCTGATCCTTCACAGTTTTTTAAACAAAACGTTATCACATGGGCAGACAGTGACTTACAAGGCCCGGGTTATTATGTGGAGAAAAATCAACGTGTGGCAAATAATGGTGGTAGGCATGACAAGGGAATAACTAAAACGTTGTAGAGAGTTTTATTACAGTAGATTTAGGAACCATGAAGTACAATAGGTAGTTTATCATTCTCTAGCTCATTTGCAGCAATACTTTATTCAGTACATACGAAAAAATATCCTTACATTAAAAATTTGCGCTCATTTTCATGATTAGATGAAGTGGCAGAAACCAGATGGTAAGTCACTTCACCAGTGAATTCGAAGTCTACCAAATACTGAGCGGCTTGGGATTCACTTAGAGCTAACTCGTTTTTGCAAGAGTCTGGGTGCTTAGCTGAGTCCCCACCCACATGACAACTGGCAACCTGCTTACTCAGTATTCCATGAGAAAATGCAAAATAACTCCCAAACTTCATTATTTTCAAATCTTCAAGCAATACAAGATTGTTGTATTTCTTCTTGTTGCTTCTTGATGATGCACTTGAGCTTCAAAGCTCCCATAGAAATCGTCTCTACTCTATAATTTTTTTTAACATATATCTTCCGCTTACAACAACGTTCCTCATCAGGAGGAAATTTCCATGGAATTTCTGGTTAAATTGAGAGCTAAACTTTTACATGATGAGCAATGATAATGTTTTTAAGTGTTGCCTTATCAAGATAAGAAAACTTTGTTGGGGTATCATACCATGGAAATTTCATGCCATGCTACTTGCCCTCTTTAGGAGTGTTCCACTTGTTTTCCATTCATTTGCCGTTCCATCCCTAAGATCCCCATGTCCCCCGACTTAGCTAATTCTGAGCAAAACAAGAATATCACATGCATGCCCTCGCACCTTGCCAATGCTTGTGAAGTAGCTCTTGATCTCTTATAGGGTCAACATACGTGGAAGGTTTCAAGCAAAACGTCTTGGTGATGTTATTGTGCATGCACGTAATCCAATCGTGGGTCACACAATCCTTTGTATCAAGATATTGTGCAAAGTTGATGAGGGCGACATCTCGCTCAACTCTCCACCAGCACATGCCCAACACAGTGTTGTGTGAGGCTTCATAAGCAAAACCGCCTGGGTGGGTAACTACTAGAAATGGTAAAGTTTCTACCAGGGAAACAATAGCTGGTGCAAGCAAGGCCTCCAAGTGGTCAACTAGAAACACTCGTCCAGCATAAATAGTTACATGTGGATAACTTGTTATGTCGTCTAGGCGGGGTGCATTGGCTCACACACCACAAATGCATAAATGGTTGTTAAAACATGTGTCATTCTCTCACAATGTTTCCTCAATTTCTTCTCCACAATGTAGATGTATTTACGTTGTGGAAGTAGCAAGTCTCCTCCCATGTAAAGGAATCCTCAATTTTGTTAATAAAAAACACTAAAAGGTTAAGCAGAGCGTCATTTTGGGGAGGACCTGTTATGGAGACAATATGGGCGTTTGGTGTTGGGATTACGCAATAAAGTCCATGGCAAGAATGGGGAGTGAGTATGGGCTGTGACTATGTGAGGTAAGAATGGCGAGAAGTTGACATGGTGGCAAAGAGTTGCACTATGTCCCCCTCATCTACACTGGAAGCAGTTCTTGAGCAAGGCAAGCGGCTTGGACGAGGCTAAAGGCATATGCATGTAACTCGACCAGCAAGTGAAGTGTGACCATTCAAAAATTAAAATTGAAACATTCAAACACGACCCGTAGGGATATATGGATCTCACGAGAGCACATTCCAATATGAGAATGCATGCAGTCATATGTCATAAATTTTTGTTTCATGTTTCATAAGATAAAATACTGAATCATGGCAAAAACATTCGGGTAGTTCAACCCAGCGCGGAGACCATAATGGTCAAGACGACTCCGAGGCAACGACTACTACCTGTTTTCAAGGCCGTCTCCAAGGTAATGAGGTGCTTGCTGAAACACTTACAGAAGTTCAAGTTGCCCGCCCTTGAAGTGGAATGTCAGAAGCGATCTTTTGAAACCTCAAGCCAGGAGTGTAACTTGACTTCCTACGTTGACTTCATGGATTGAGGAGCGTTCCCTTCCATATTCACGTGTAACTTTCCAAGCAGATCAACCATGACTTTTGGAACACGATGACTCTTCCCCCTTTGGCATTTTTTTAACTCGGGTCCAACGGTTCAATGGTGAGTTGGGCCTTGGCGGTTTTTGGAGCCATGGGTTGCGGTTTGGGTGGCAGCTTGCTCCGGGGTCGAGACGCAAGCACCTGGTGTGTGCTCTCGGTTGGATAAGACAAACTCACGCAAAAGAAACTCAGGATCATTCATTGACTCCATTCAGACATTTGATCAAATGAAACAAATGCCTAAATTGCAAACAGTTGGAAGTGGCTTCAAACAAAAGTAACTAAGTGTGGTTTGTGTTTTCCACTATAAAAATTCACTACTAGAAGCCAAATCTGTACGGAGTCCATACATGACTTCAAGGCAATTTTGGCTCAAGTTTCCAGTTTTGATGCCTAGGCTTGGTCTGATGCATACGGCAGTGTTGACCTCTGCCATGTCAGCACCAAATGAGTTCCCTCCCAACTGACTTCTAACTCCTGAATACCAAGGATTTTCAAGACTGATTGACTAGAACAAGGGCACGTCTCAAAACGCTCCACTAGTGCAACTTAANACTACTAGTAAGTTGGAAGTGTGGTTTGTGTTTTCCACTATAAAAATTCACTACTAGAAGCCAAATCTGTACGGAGTCCATACATGACTTCAAGGCAATTTTGGCTCAAGTTTCCAGTTTTGATGCCTAGGCTTGGTCTGATGCATACGGCAGTGTTGACCTCTGCCATGTCAGCACCAAATGAGTTCCCTCCCAACTGACTTCTAACTCCTGAATACCAAGGATTTTCAAGACTGATTGACTAGAACAAGGGCACGTCTCAAAACGCTCCACTAGTGCAACTTAACAAGGCAAAAATGGATTATTTTGGACAGCTTGCAAATGTGGACTCCGTACTTCAACAAGAGAGTGCATACCCCTCGGTCAAGGTCTATTCATCCGGACTGTTGCACCCATGAATTTAGTCATCTATCCGGTCTTTGCAGCAGGATCAACGGTCCTCATGGCTGAAGACGAAAGAGACATAGGACAAAAGGAGAATTTGTACTCGGCTTCATTCCCAAATGGAGTAAGGCAAGGGTTCAGTTTTATTTGAGGACAAAATACATCCCTTACCCAAGACATGTGTCTGAAGGTGCATCTTGGCCGTTGTGTTATCCGGTACAGTCTTAAAAACACACTGGAAATATTAAACTATTCTGCCATTTTGTCTAGAGCCACATGGGCCGGGGATCCTACCTCATTATTTTGTTCGCAACCTCGCTGCCCATTCAATCGCAACATCGGCCAAAACATGTTTCCTTCTTCTTATTTGGTTGCACTAGTGGGGCGTTTCCAGAACAACCCCAAGTCACCATGCCGAGGCTATTCTGGGCTAATCGAGTCACCCCTCACTCCTCACGTCAAAACTGGGGAACACCGCAGGTGAGGCTGGGAATCGTTGGAATGAATCGTCAACGACAGATTCCAACAATATCAGAAGGTGCTACTCACAAAGATGAGTAGCACCTTCTTCTGCGATATCGTTTAGTTCTGTTGTTGAGTCACCCATTGTGCAAAATTTTCGTCTTGTTTTTGAGAAATCACGCTAGTATGCACAGTTTGAATTAAAAAATAGACGTCCACGGCCTCTGTTCTCCATCGGCAAGCAAAGTTGGGGTGAATGTGCCAACTTCGCAGGAGGGTGAGGTCTTTTGTCAGAGAAAAAATAGGTTGCAAGTGCAGCTCAATGATCTCTAACGAATACCCAACAGTCGCGGAACGATGACTGGGCGGTTGTTGGGCATTTTTTTAAACCGTGTTGGGCGTTCGAGTCATGTTGCATGTGTTATGATGGTGATGGAAATGCCACCATTCAGTCCATGACATCATGATTGCAGCCAACATCCTCATCCAATGGACGTGGTTATGGCACTCCAAAGGATTTCAATCCATGAAATTTCCCGCCATAGTGTACATAGGACATGCTATCAATGTCCAACTATCTTTAGACTTGCGGAAGATGAATTAGTGAAAAACTGACACAATGTCATCTGAAGAGTGAAAATGAAAGAATAAATGTGTGAATTTCACTCACCCAGGGCCTGGTACCATTCCTGCAATTATTTTGCAAGAGGTCAAAAACCAACCAAAAAAATAGGCGGTCGATTCTGTGCCGTAGCATGAGTTTCCGCTCTCCCCTACCACCATGATCTAGATTGAAAATAGTGCAAAAACAATGACATAACCGTCGGTCTTGAAAACTGATCCATTCTTAAGGCCACGGTTGGAGGAAATTGGGGCGAGTGGGTTGTTGAACAAGTAACCCCTCATCTGCACAGACCGAAGCATGGCGCACGATTATCCGACTGCACCGTCCGATAATCCTGCATAGAGCACGGATAGCCCAGGCTATGCACACGACGTTGCAACATTGCTGGGTTGCGTTTGCATGACGTGGTTGCTGTTAGTCGCACAAACGCAACCCAATGATGTGGTGTGCTAGGTGCAAAGGCAAGGGCCCATGCACGTAACGTACTTAGTGCGGGTGGAATAACAAGCCGAGGAGCTTTCTAGTCACAATGGACAGTCAACTTCCAAGGCTTGTTGCGAGGAGGGCATTGATCTGATGTGCTTCAAGTCTCCATGCATGGCTTCTCCAAATTTTGTAAGACATCATCTCAATGGTGCTAAGGAGATTCTTGTCGCGCATACTCTCCCGTCCCATCCTTTAAGGTCAATACAATGGCTTACAATGGATCACGGAAGTACGCCATGGCCGTCCACAATGCTTGTTCAACATGTGTCGCATGACCTTGCCAACTTGGCAAAGCATTGTCTTACTTCTACATCAATGCACAAACCTTCATGATAGTCGCCTCCAAATAGATGAGAAGCTTCTTGTTTGGTTGCAAGTGGTGTGCTTTGGCATGAGCGTGCAAATTATAATGGAGCACTTGCAACGTATTGGTATAGCAATCTGTTGCATCCTTCACAACGTGACAGATGCCCTCATTGTCCTCTCACAAAGCATCATTCACCAACCTCAAGAAGGTGACCCACCATCGCCAACGTGGAGGGGGAGGTGGGATCAATTGCCTTGGTTTGAGGATTGTGTCAGACCAATGACAGAACACATGTCCCGGTTGTTGTCACTGGTGATTGGCATACCAACTACTTCGACCGGCATTAACAAATCACACAAAACGTGCTTGCGGCTTACAACCAAGAGCTGAAATTCACGTTCATATCCATGGGGTGGGAGGGGTCTGTGCATGATGCTTTAACAACTCCCTCCACCACGGGTTTCATGTACCAGCAGACAAATTCCTCTTGGTCAACGCTGCATTCCCCAAAGGGTATGGGCTCATGATCTCTTGCCGGGGCCGCTGCTACCACTTACAATAGTTTGGACCGGGAGCACTTCGTCCATGGAAGGAAGACAATTTCAACAAGAGACATGCATCCGCACGGCCCATGATAGAGTGCGCCTTTTGTGCGTTAAAAGCACGCTTTCAGATATCGCAAGGCATGCCATCATATTGCATGAATTTCCAACCACGACTTGTGCTCTCATGTTTTGTTATGCACAACCTCATCGCGTTGCGACAAGTTATTCTCATGAACGAGGACCCGGGAAACAATAACACAACGGAAGGCTCATAAGAAATTCCCAAGCGTCAACTTCCACAAGGCCAACGGCATGGAGATGCGTTCATGAAATCAAGGCACCCTCAAATTGCACAAGCAATATGGGATGCCAATATGGAATGCATGGAGGAGGATGAGGGGGATGTGTGACTTTCTACTACATATGTCATACATAGGAACAGTCTCGGATAACTGGCGGTGGATTATCCCGCCACCCATGGCGGGTACCAGATTCCACCCGCCCAACACCCGGTTTTCGGGCTAGGCTAACTTTCTTAATACTCACTCAAATTGATCGATTCAAAGCTCGATCCTGCATGGAAAAATCCACGCAATTTAAATGTAAAGTCAGATTAGGTGTTTGACCACTTCTCAGTGATCGAACCAGAGAGTGCGATCAACGGCACTCATGGCGAGGGGCACACCATGTCAACAATCTCCCCCTTGCACCGCAACCTTGATGCTCTGTCCTTGGAGTTTGTAGCATTTCTAAACCTCACAGCACAGACCGAGCTCCATGCAGCTTGCATCGTGCCTGTCCTTGGGCTGTACCTTGGTCATGGCGTCGGCGAGCATGCGCTTAGTGCCACAATGCACAATAGCCGCATCTCCTTTCGCCACCAAGTCCCGTGCATAGTGATGACGGATCTCGATGTGCTTGGTCCTCCTGTGCAGCACCGGGTTGTGGGTCAGGCTGATGGCACCCATGTTTTCAACGTTGAGCACCGTCGGCTTCCTTTGCAGCACGCCGATCTCCTTTAGAAACCGACGCAACCGCACTGCCTCCTTTGTGGCTTCTGTGAGTGCGGTTTACTCCGCTTCGGTGCTGGACAGCGCCACGCATTCTTGCTTCCTACTTGCCCATAAAACTGCTGCACCACCAAGGACAAACACGTACCCCGATGTTGATTTTTTTTCATCCACATCACCAGCCCAGTCGGCATCCGAATAGCCGACCAACTCGAGGGAGTCATCACGCGCTTCCCCCTCCAAACACAAGACGCGACTGTTTTGTCGCCTTGAGATAGCGGAGGATTCGCTTCACCGCTTGCCAATGCAGCGGCCCGGGGTCAGCAACATAACAGCTCACTTGGCCCTCCGCGAAGGCCAGGTCGGGCCGCGTCACCACCATGGCATACATGATCCCCACTGCGGACTGGTATGACACACCTGCCATCTCCTCCTTCTCCTCATCCGTGCTCGGTCCCATGCTCGAGCTTAGCTCACACGTGGTGGCCATGGGTGTGCCGATGGGGTTGCACTCCTCCATGTTGTAGCGGCGGAGCACCTCTTGCACATACTTTGCCTGCCCCATCTCAAGCATGCATGCCTTGCGGTCCCTCTTGATGGCGACGCCGAGGTAGTACTTGAGCTCGCCCATGTCCGTCATTTTGAACCGACTGCCTAGCTGCTGCTTCAGGTTCACCAACTCCTCCATGTCCGATGACACGAGGATGAGGTCATCCACGTAAAGGACCATGATCTAGTGCAACCCTGGCTGCTTCCGCACGTACACCATGTGATCTGCTTCGCAGCGCTTGAAGCCAAGCTCGGCCATGAAGCCGTCCATTTTCAAGTACCACATGAGTGGCGCTTGCTTCAGTCCGTAGAGCGCCTTGCAAAGCTGGCGCACCTTCCCCGACAGCGCATCCACACCCTCCGGCACCTCCATGTAAACCTTCTTGTCCAGGTCACCGTTGAGGAATGCGGTCTTCACATCCATTTGATGCACTTTGTAGTTGCGCGCCGCCGCCACCGAGAGGATGGAACGGATGGAGGTAATTTTTGCCACCGGTGTGAAGGTTTCATTGTAGTGTTCACCCTTCCGTTGGACGTACCCCTTCGTGACCAGCCGCGCCTTGTACCGTTCCACCTTCCCCTCCTTGGTGAGCTTCTTCTTAAAGATCCGCTTGGAGCCAATGATTTTTGCGCCCTCCAGTCTGTCAATCAGCTCCCAAGTGTCGTTCTCTTCGTGGGAGGCGATCTCAGATTTTATGGCTCCCTCCCACTTGGCCCCATCCTTCTGCTGCAGTGCCTCCTTGACGGTCTTGGGCTCCTCTTGCGTAAATAACGCTGGAGCAAACCCAGTCTAGGTGCCCTGCGCAGCATCGTACTGTTCTGCCATCCTCCTTGCGCGTATGCTTCTCCGGGGCTGCTGCTGTTGAGGCTGCTACAACTACTGCTGCCCTCTCGCGGCGCCACTCGCACCACTGGCCTACTCCCCCTCTCTCAGGGACCATGGAGATGCGGGCTCACTCCCCGCCTCCTCGTTCAGCTCCACTGCTACCGGCGCTTCGTGTTGAAGATTGCCCCTCTGCATGCCCAAGTGCGGTGCTGGGAGCTGCCGACAAGCCGCCAAAGAGAGGAAATTCCTTTTCCACGGATCTGGATGCTCGAGGATTACTCGGATCCTCAAATGGAGAATTGCTCCTGAAATTGGACGAGTTGGTGAATACGGTGAAAGTTGTTTCACCATAATCGGACTAATGACGAGGGAGATATGGGCTTGCAAAATTGGGGTGTGCGCGGTGGTTCTGGGAGCCGGCCGCGGTTCGACTTCCGGTGAACAATTGACCGGAACAAGTAACAAAATGCCATCTGGGGATTTTGCTACGGAAGATCTGCCGAGGCGTCTGGTGGATGATCCGCCGGATTTCAGGAGTGTCATTTGTTACTGAGGGACTTAGCCAAAGTCCTGGCTCGGAGTCCGAAACTCAGTAGTACAGTTTGTTACTCGAGGTCTTCATCAAAACTCCAACTGGATGTCCGCGAACAGGTTTCGACCCACATCAATCCCCATCACCAAACTTGATGATTAATTCATCAAAACAGACCCCAAAGGCGCAAGGGCCACTGCCACTACGTGTAGGGCCATCTGCGCCTCCGGAATGGCGTTTTGATGGGTCCTTGATGTGTGAGGGCGTTTTGGCAGGCGACGTAGTGCGCGCCACCAAGTGAGCGGCTGGTTTGGGGTGCTGCGCTTCGACTAACGTAGCGGGAGCTCCGGTGATCCGAATCACGCACGGTTTGGTGCGTTAGAGAGCTCATGACTAGCCCTGAAAATGTTTAGATCATGTCTATGTTCAAAAACTAATGCAAAACCGCGTTCTTCCCTTCGCAAAAGTGACTGTCTCGTATTTGTCTTCAACTGCCAGAAACATAGCGTGAGGCGACCAGAAAGCTCACGTTTAGACTCAGAATCACCCACACAAAACATAGCCGTGAGCACAGAAGACCCGTTGGGCCACGTTGGAACCGCACCCCGGTTTTAGACAAAGGGTTATGGGCCCACCGCCCTGACCGATCTAAACATCACTCACGACTTTTTTCGCGGCAGACAGGATTGTCGTCAGGGACGCCATCGCCGTCAAACTTTGAGGTCCCGGAGTTGAAGACTGCGCAATGGCGCAGAAGGAGACACAGGCCATCCAGAAGTATGTGGGTGGCCTTGGCTTTGGGCTATGGAGGTGGCACTTTGAGATCCACCTTGCGCATAAGGGTGTGCTGCAGGTCATGTTGGAAATCAAATTCCTTGACGAAGCGACAGCGACGGAAGCGCAGAAGGAGGCCTTCGCAAAGAAGAACACGGAGGCGCTCATGTTGCTGGTGTCCGGGACGGCTGAGTCACAGTGGGGCTACTTCCAAGGCTACAGGTTGGCAGCCGAGGCTTGGCAAAAACTTTGTACCATCCATCAATCCAAGTCGCTGGCGAACAAAAGTTTTGCCATGAAGCGACTTCTGACGGTGAGAATCGAGGAGGGAGATGATGTCATCTCCGTCATGCAGCGGATCAAGTTGCTCGCCTCTCAATACAATGACATGGGGTGCAAGATCGACACGCAGCTACAGGCGATGGCCCTCCTCATGGCCCTTCTTGACAGTTGGAGCCCTCTCATCACCGTCTTGGGAGGATGGTTAGAGGACAAGTTCACCTATGGCGCGTTCGCAGAGTACATCCGCAACGAGGCGCAGCGACGGAGTTGCCGAGAGTCCTCGTCTTCCTCATCGGCCCTCGTCACCAAAATGCGTGGTTGCGGAAGTGGGGGCAAGGGAGGTGGCAGACATGGCGGCGGCAAGAAGGGCGCCAAGAAGGCAGCGTGCCGCAACTGCGGCAACGAGGGCCAATGGGCCCGTGAGTGCACCGAGGAGGCAAAGGCCGGTGGCAAGGACGCCAAAGGCAAAAGTGCGCTCTTCAACGGCATGCCTTGACTCCGGAGCCAATGAGCACACCCAGGTTGAGAAGGTCGGGTTCATCAACTACATCAAGTCCACCAAGGCCATGGTGGTCGCGAACGACAAAGTCAAGCCCGCGGCTGGCCAAGGAGACGTAGACGTGGAGGTGGTGGTTGGTGGGAAGCGGGTGCAGCGCGTGATCAAGAATGCGCAGCACGTACCTGGCTTGGCTGACATCCTAAGTGTCAGCCGCTTGACAGACAAGGGGTACGAGGTGCTCTTCAGGAGAAGAGGGGCAGTCGTGCGGAAGGACGGTGGCGGTGAGCCCGTGCTGGAGGCTAAGCGTGAGGGAGGACTCTACATTGTGGAGACCAAGGTGATTCTTCCGGTGACACATTCAGCAGATTTGCAGGAACGCACCGTCAACCTGGTGAAGGGAGGGGGAGCTGATCTGGAGCTCTGGCACCGACAACTAGGGCATTCCTCACTCACAGTCATGAAGGAGATGGTATGCGGCCTCGTCATCGACGGTGCGGAAGAGGCGACGCATGCAGCAAAGCACAAAAAGTGGGAGCTTTACATTTTGGGCAAGGCACAACGCAAACCGTTCAACGAGAACGTGAATCGCACCTCGGACCTGCTGGAGGTCGTGCACAGCGACGTGTGCGGACCGTTCAAGACGGCGTTTAAGAGTGGCGTGTGTTTCTTCATCACATTCATAGATGAATACAGCAGAAAATGCTACGTGTACTTCATGAAGCAGAAAGGCAAGGTCCAGGACCGGCTCTTAAAGTTAACGGGATTGTTTCGCTCATTCACGCAACGAACGAGTGAAACAGTCCTCGAACTTGTCGGTAGGCCCAAAGCCGATAGGCCGATTTGAGGGCTTTTCTGCTCGTTTGTGTTGCGAACGAGCACATAACGCGACCGTGGACATCCATGGTCAAGTGATTGTGATGCGTACAAAAGACCAGCGGCCAATGTCGGACGACAAAAAGAAAAACTTTCTTGAGTGGACAAAAATGACACCCCGAATGTTTTATGTACAAAAAACGCAACTATTTGTTGTTTTAAAATGGAAATGATAGAAATTTCATCTCAGACAGGAACAATGAACATAGGATGAAATACAATATCATGCGAAACTAATGAAATGCAAGAAATCGTACTTTGTCAAAACAATTCCCCGGTTTGATGTAGGGTTTTCTGTTTTGCGCGGGCACCACCCGCGTAAAACATATAAAAACGTAAATCAAACAAAGGGGTTGCGTGTCGGTAAAAAAAAAAAAAACACAAAAAAACTCATCCCTCGATCGCGATTCTTGCGTGAGAGCGAGAATCACGAGGGGCGTGGACATGCCCCACCACGCTGTGCTCGATCAGCGGCGCATGCCACTGATCAAGCATGGTGAAGCGAGTGGGCAGGAGAGTGCTATTTCATGAGTTGCTGGACAGGCCATTAATATGTTTTTCTCGCTGGGTAGGGTGTCACCAATCCCCTCACGCATTGGGTAAAAGGGTTGTTATGCCCTTGTCACAAAGAAAGCGACCAGATATCCGGCGAAACTACTGCAAGTCAACAGTGGATGGGCCAACTTCCCGAGTCGGCTATGGCGTCGTGCCAAAGCTCCCTTCCCACTTATCGTCTCCCAGCCCTGTCCCCCATTGTTGCCACGTCACAATCGACTGAGCTGAAATGACAGTGAGGCATGCACTGATGTGTTACAATGCTCAGCTTGGCCTAAAAAAAGGGAGGTAATGGTGCAACAGGCTGGGGCTGTTGACATGGTGTGCCCCTTGCCATGAGTGCCGTTCATCGTACTCCCTCGTTCGACCACTGAGGACTGGTCAAACACCTAATTTAGATTTGGATTTCATGGATTCTCCCATGCAGGATCGAGCTTTGAATCGCTCGATTTGAGTGAGTATTCAGAAAGTTAGCCTAGCCCAAAAATCGGGTATTGGGCGGGTGGAATCATGTACCCGCCATGGGTGGCGGGATAATCCACCGCCAGTGATCCGAGTTTGTTCCTAATGGGCTCCAAATGCACCAAGGGCATGAATGAGGTAACCATAAGGACCTCCTTGACTGGGATGAACTTCTCCTTGACTCCTGGACGAGGAAAGGCGCTTCGACGGGTCATCGTCGAACCGCCTCCCGTTGCCTAGAGTGCAAGGCCAGGTGGGCGGCTCCACCAAGGGTTACTTCGACGGCCGTAGCAGGGGCTCTACTGCTCCGTTTTGGGCATGCTTGGATGCGTTGGAAATCTTATATCACAGGCTATAAGGATCTGATGTAATGTCACTATGCTAACTAACAAAAATGTGTTTCAATTCAGATATACTGAATGCGACGTGTTCTGTCCACTCTTGCCCGTGATCCTTGTGCTCTACACTCCTCACCATTGGTGTCCATTGGCTGCCCAAACACTGGTAGCGTACTTCAGTAAGAGCTAGGCATCCTTGAGGGTGCCTCCACACCCACTAGAGCCAATAAAGGGTTATGGGCCCACGTGCCTAGAAGGACCCTAGCTCCTCATCTTTCACGCTACCGTCCCGCGCCATGGCAACGACCGAGCAAGAGAGAATTGGCGCCGTCTCCACGTTTTTTGGCAACGACTTCCCTTTGTGGAGGTGGCAGTTTGAGGTCTACCTCGATGACAAGGGCCTGCTTGAGCTGGTCAACGGTGAAGAGACCGCGCCTCCGGATACCGCGACACCGGAGGAAGTGGACAAGTACAAGAAGCGCAACAAGAAGGCGCTTGCATTGTTGGTGTTAGCGTTAGCTCCGCCGCAGCATGCACTGATTCAAGGATGCATGNACGACTTCCCTTTGTGGAGGTGGCAGTTTGAGGTCTACCTCGATGACAAGGGCCTGCTTGAGCTGGTCAACGGTGAAGAGACCGCGCCTCCGGATACCGCGACACCGGAGGAAGTGGACAAGTACAAGAAGCGCAACAAGAAGGCGCTTGCATTGTTGGTGTTAGCGCTAGCTCCACCGCAGCGCGCACTGATTCAAGGATGCATGGAGGTCGCGGAGGCCTGAAAAAACTCTGCACCATCTACCAGTCCACCAACCTTGCTAACCAGCTCTTCGTCTTCAAGAGGCTCGTCACCCTCCGAGCTAATGAAGGCGACGACATCATGGAGATCCTGCAGCAGATTGAGTCCCTCACTGCCGAGTGCGCAGCCATGGAATGGAAGGTCGACCCTCAGCTGCAAGCTATGATCCTCCTCCTGGCCTTGCCGGACAGTTCTAGTCCCATGATCACCGTCGTAGGCGGCTGGTCCGCCGATGAGGTGAAGTACCCGAAGGTGGCTGAGTACATCCGCAATGAATGGATGTGGCGTGGTGGGGGAGAGAGTGGGGCAACATCAGGTTCCTCCTATGCCGACCGCCCTCAAGGTGGAGGGGGAGGCAAGAAGGGGAAGGGTGCCAAGCAAGGCACCAAGAAAGTTGACAACATGGGGGAGTGCTAAAACTGTGGCAAACAAGGCCACTATGCACACAACTACCCCAACAAGAAGTCGGACCAGCTCGGGAAGGGCGGAAAGAAGGAAACCCAAGCCATGATGGCCAGGGAGTCTACCGACTTGACAGATCCGGAAGTTACGGTGATCGACTGTGGATCAGGCCGTCACACACAATGCAACCGGGCGCCGTTCGTCACCTACGGCGCCGCGGAGCGGCGCATGACAATGGCCAAGGGAAAAATGGAGCTCGTCGCGGGTGAAGGCAATGTTTGCATTGAGTCGGTGGTGAACGGGAAAGTCATTCCGTGCACCATCTACGACATGCTCCACATGCCCAAATTTGGGGCAAACCTGCTGTCAGTGAGCCGCCTAACCAACAAGGGGCTCGAGGTACTCTTCTACAAGAAAGAGGTCATCATTCGGAAGGAGGGGGACGGTGAGGTAATTGCACGTGGCAAACGGAGGAGGACCTGTACGTTCTTCGTACCAAATTTCTTGCCGATGCGGCCAGGACTAACATCGTCAACCTCGTGACAAAGGATGAAGGAAATCTGGACCTATGGCACAGCCGCCTATGTCACATCGCTCCCTCAACTATGAGGGATATGGCGAAGAAGGAAGTGGTGCGGGGTCTTGAGGTCAAGGGCTACGAAGCAGCCAAGAATGCCGTGTGCAAGCCATGCGTGGTGGCCAAGGGAACACGGCAGCTGTTTGATGGCAAAGGGATGCGTGCATCGGCGAAATTGGAGGTGGTGTACACGGATGTGTGTGGACCGTTCAAGCCCTCCATTGGTGGGGCGCGTAACTTTGTCACGTTCATCGATGACCACAGCCGCAAGCTCTACCTCTACATCATCAAGAGGAAGAGCGATGTCTTGTCATGCATGCAGGAATTTGTGGCGGCTGTGGAGCGGCAAACGGAGTTGAAGGTGAAGGCATTCTAGAGCGACAACGGTGGCGAGTACGAGGGCTGCTCGGCATGGATGGAAAGCAAGGGGATTACGTGGTAGAAAACTATGTCACATTCTCCGCAGCAGAACAGCATTTCCGAGAGGGCAAACCGCACCATCCTCAATATGGTCTGGTCCATGTTGAGCGATGCCGGCCTTGCGCAATGGTACTTGGACGAGGCGGCACGGACAGCGGCGTACATCATGAACCTGACGCCGACGAAGCTCCTAAAAGACATGGAGTCCAAGGTGTGGAAGACGTTGCAAGAAGTGTGGAGCGGGAGGGAACCAACTGTGGCACACCTCTGCACATTTGGTTTTACTACACATGCTGCTGTGCAGGCACAAGAGGGGCGGGGCAAGCTGGACCCGCGGACTCGCTGGTGCATCTTTGCCGGGTACGAGAGCGGGAGCAAGGCATACCGACTCTTCGACCCGCGGCGGCAGCAGATCGTGAAGAATCACGACGTCACATTTGACGAGAACAGCCGTTGGACGGACAAGGATGCGGGTCTCTCCAAGCGGGGGAAGTGGCTGCCACTCCTCGAGGGGGAGACACCGGAGGACACAAAAGAGGGTGACGTCCCAGCAGCTCCAGTCGGCCAGAACCATCCGGGCGATGTTGGAGTGGCTGATTTGCATTCAGCCGAGTCGGACAATGAGTCTGAAGTGTCAAAAACCGGGATGCGTTTCCAAAGTGGCCCGATGGGTCTTTCGTGCTCACGGCTATGTTTTTCCCGGGTGGTCCTGAGTCTAAGCATGAGCTTTCTGGTCGCCTCACGCTATGTTTCTGGCAGTTGAAGACAAATGCGAGACAGTCAATTTTGTAAAGGGAAGAACGCGTTTTTGCATACGTTTTTAACATGGACATGATTTAAATGTTTGCAGGGCTAGTCATGAGCTCTCCGACGCACCAAACCGTGCATGATTCGGATAACCGTAGCTCCCGCTACGTTAGTTGAAGCGGAGCATCCCAAACCAACCGCTCACTTGGCGGCACGCACCACGTCGCCCGTCGAAGCGCCCTCACACATCAAGGACCCATTTAAACGCCATTCCGAAGGCGCAGATGGTCCTACACGTAGTGGCGGTGCCCCTTGTGCCTTTGGGGTCTGTGTCAATGAATTAATCATCAAGTTTGGTGATGGGGATTGATATGGGTCGAAATCTGTTCGCGGACCTCCAGTCGGAATTTTGATTGTCCCCAAGTAACAAACTGTACTACTGAGTTTCGGACTCCGAGCCAGGATTTTGGCCCTTAGTAACAAACTGCACTCCTGAAATCTGGCGGATCATCCACCGGACGCCTCTGCAGATCTTCCGAAGCAAAATCCCCAGATGGCATTTTGTTACTCGTTCCAGTCAATTATTCACCAGAAGTCGAACCGCGGCCGGCTCCCAGAATCGTCGCGCACACCTCAACTTTGCAAGCCCATATCTCCCTCGTTATTAGTCCGATTCCAGTGCAACAACTTCCACCGGATTCAGCGACTCGTCCAATTTCAGGAGCAATCCTCTGTTTTAGGATCCAAGCAATCCTCAAGTTGCCATATCCATCGACGAGAAATTTCCTCTCTCTGGCGGCTCGTCTGCGCCTCCCAACGCCGCACTTGGGCATGCAGATGGGCAATCTTCAACATTCTCCCCCTTGCACCTTCCATGCCCGCTGCTCTTGCTTGCTCTCACTCATCTTCCATTGCGCCCTCCAGCCCATCATAGCTGGTCATCCCATGTCCGGCCACGCTCAATGCGTGCCGGTCGATGGGTTGTGCTTTGGTCAAGCAATCCGCAAGCATGTTGTGCGTGCTACAGTGCTGCAGCACCACCTGCCCCTTTTTAACCATGTCTCGTGCATAGTGATAACGCACGTCAATGTGCTTTGTCCTCTTGTGCTGCGTTGGGCTGTTGGTCAGCGAGATGGAGCCAGTGTTGTCCTCTTGCACCACCGTAAGCTCCTGTTGCGGCACGCCCATCTCCCCGAGCAACGTGCGCAGCCACACCGCCTCCTTGACCGCCTCAGCCAGCGCGATGTACCTTGCTTCCACTGTGGAGGTGGCGACGCAGTCCTGCTTCATGTTGCACCATGAGAATGCTGCACTAGCGAGGAAGAACACGTAGCCGGATGTGGACTTCCGCTTGTCCACATTGCCAGCGTAGTCTGCATCCGTGTAGCACACCAGACGCAAAGGGTCTGCCCGCCCCTTGCCGAAGAACCTCAAGCGTGCATGCCGCGTCGTCTGTAGGTAGCGGAGGATGTGCTTGACCGCCTGCGAGTCTAGTGGCCCTGGATCAGCCACGCACTTGCTCACTTGGCCCACCGCGTAGGCCAGGTCCGGTCAAGTTGCCACCATAGCGTACATGAGGTTGCCCACCGTCGATTGGTAGGGCACTCCTGCCATATCCTCCCGCTCTTTTTTTGTCTGCGGCGCCATTGCCGCACTCAGTTCACAGGTTGTGGAGACCAGACTGCCAACTGGTTTGCAGTCCTTCATGCCGTACCGCTTCAGCACCTCGGCCACGTATTTGGCCTGCCCCAGCTCAAGCGTGCGCGCCCTCTGGTCCCGCGTGATGCTCACCCCGAGGTAGTACTCCAGCTCTCCAATGTACGACATTTGGAATCTGCTGCTTAGCTGCTCTTTCAGCGGCTGTAGGGTCGGCAGATCCGTCGAGCACAAAATCAGGTCATCCACGTAGAGTGCAACAATCTAATGGAGCTGTTTGCCACACCGCACGTACACGCTGTGATCCGATTCACAGTGCTTGAAGCCGTCCATCTGTTTGTACCAGCATCTGGGAAATTCTTTAAACCTGTACAAGGACTTCCGCAGCTTACACACCTTGCCCTCTGGTGCCTCCACCCCCTCCGGCACCTCCATGTAGATTTGTTTTTCTATGATGCCGTTGAGGAAGGCCATCTTTACGTCCATTTGGTGGAGCTCCATGTCCTTCCCGGCCGCCACCACAAGGATCGCCCGGATGCTTGTGAACTTGGCAACGGGAGCAAACGTCTCATCGTGGTGCTCCCCCTTACGCTGTGCGTAACCTTTCGCCAACAGCCACGCCTTGTACTTGTCAACCACACCTTCCTTTGTGAACTTGGTCTTAAAGACCCACTGTGAGCCGATGACCTTGGCATCTTTCGGCCTGTCAACCAGCTCTTGCGTATCGTTTTCCGTGATGGATGCCACCTCCGATTTGATGGCTACGTCCCATTGATCCCCTTCGGGCCGCGCAAGCGCCACTTGCACGGTAGTCGGCTCCGTTGATGCAGCCAACATTCACCGCGTCATGCCAATCCATCGACCGGTGCTTGCGTCGAAACGCTTCCCCGCTTTTCGCTACCTCCCGATGCAGCGCGGCAGTTTTGGTGGCGCATCGTCACTCTGCTGCGATCCGTCCAACTCTGCATGCTCCGGTTGATCATCGACCGTACGGCTCCCCGAGGATCTCTCCCGCTTCGGTGAAGCATCCACTGGACGGCGAAGCATCCACTGGACGGCGCGTCCAGTGGATTTTCCACCGACGCCCGTTGCACACTTTGCCGGGAGTGCGCGCCTTGGCACCCTTAGTGTCTCATCCGCTGGATCCTTCCGGTGGATCTCCTCATCAGCTTGATTGTCATCAGAGTCCTTTGCTACGGCTACCACCGCTGGTGCACCGTCACGCTCTGATGCCGCATCCTCAACTTTGGCGGCCGACAGCTCCTTCTCGTAGTCAAGGAGCTAGAACCACTCCCCCATCTTTGGGGAGTCCACCACGCCCACATCGTTGTTGGTGATGTAGCTCTGTTTCTCGTCAAACTCGACGTCTCGACTGCGGATTACCTTCTCCTTGCGCATGTCGTAGAGCCTGTACGCCTTATGCACGCTCTCGTAGCCAAGGAAGAGATAAGAATTTGCCTGCGGCTCTAGCTTGCTGTCGCGCCTCTGTGCAGCCTACACCACCGCGTGCGCTTTGCACCTGAACACTTTCAGGTGTGCCACACCTGGCTTGCATCCGCTCCAATCCTCCTGCGGTGTCTTCCAGCCGCTCTTCCCCTTCAGTACCACTGTAGGAATGTGGTTGATGGTGTAGCTCGCCGTACACATAGCTTCCACCAAGAAGCTTCGCGGCAATTCCGGATGCACCAACATGGTCCGTACCATGTTCAGAAGCGTCTGGTTTGCCCGCTCCGCCACACCATTTGAGTGAGGCAAATACAGCGTAGTTTGTTGCCATTTTATGCCCTGCTGCTTCATCCACCCGCTACAGCCCACGTACTCTCCTCCGTTGTCGCTGCGTAGCGCTTTGACCTTCCGGCCAGTCTTCCTCTCCACGGCTTTTGGCTCGCTATGTTGGTGTAGATGAGACCTCTTTTATGAAGTAGAGTAGTCACAGAAGCTAACTCCTGAAGTAGAAGCTAAACTTTTCATGTGGAACAGCTTCAAGCTTCGGAGCCTGGCTAGACGTAGATCAAGTAGTTGTTAATGAGCTAATAGAAATAGGCTGCTTAAGTAGTCTATGGTCTTGAGGCTGATGATGTAAGAGAAAGGGTTAGTACCCTTTTGCTGATGAAGGGATGTACCTCCTAGTGAAGAGGTACACTTGAAGATGAATTTCTGCCCTACCGACAGTCTAATAGGCAATCACAGGGGGAGCACAGATGGCTACCGCACCAAAGTCAGACAGTGCAGAGGATATTACAGGGAATCTAGCTATGGAGGTGACACAAGTAACTATAACATTGACAACTCCACAGATTGTAGATGCATCGCCAGCTCTAGATATCTTCGTTACTGGATTAGTAGTAGTAGGTGTTGATGTGACGTAGGATGACGAAGTATATGTGTTTATGATGGGAGGCACATAGGCAACAATAGAGAGATCATGGATAGCAACCGTACCAAAGTCAGATGGTGTAACGCAGGATGCACGGAATTTAGGAGTGGAGGTGGTTTTAGTAGCTACAGCATCGACAGCTCCACTGGATACCGATGCATCATCAGTTCTGGTTTTCTTCATTGCCAAATTGGTAGCAGCATCTGTCAGTCTGACAACTTCTGTTGGAGCAGGCGTGCCTACAATAGGAGGCATACACGCGGCATACTTGAGTGTGCAATATCTACCATCTGAGGATTATGATGTGATGCTTGTCGCACATGCACCTGGGTATCGGCCGAATGACGCCAATGGTGGTATTAAGACTCCGGATTCCAGTCACGGTGATGATTGTGGAGCAACCAAAGAGGATCTACAGTCCTCGGTGAGTGCACTTGCACATGCATGCTAGTGATTCCACTAAGACATCTGAGACAAGAGATGCAACCATCTCATCTGAGACCGTGCTCATGGAGACGACTTGTTCTTCATCGACACCATCATCACCCATTGGGCGGGAGGTCATAGGTCAAGACGCGTTGTGTCGGCGGCCAGCTGGCCTTGATTGGTTGTACGCTCTCTGCATTCAGGGAGATGATGAGCCAGCTGTTAAGCACATTTCCATGGAGGCTTGTGGTCCGCCATGTGTGGTGACTTCTGAAGCATTGACAGAGCACCGGCACGACAATTCAAGGATTTTGCGAGCAACAAGGGAGGACACCAGAACTGACATTCACAGAAGAGAGATGGTCGTTGCTATAGCCAGAGAGGCATTGATAGTGGCACGTGCATTGACTACTTTTGTTGCATCACTCGTACTATTGCGGATCAACACCACTGCCTCTTCCGTCTCTTCCATCAGACCAANTCGGACTTGGTGACTGATAGGGTTCTGGTGTTGTTTGAGTGAGTCACCTGGTGTTCATCTTGGATGGTCCAATTTCATTCGTGATGTTAGCACATGCACAACTTTGTACATGCATGTGAGGACTTTCACTCTCGCACAACGACTGAAGGGGTGATGTCCTCAGGATCATGTCAGAGAGGGGGAGATATGCAACTTTCTTAAGATAGCATGTTTCCCGTTTCATCAGCCCAGGGGGGGTGTTATCATGTGGTCTTCAAGCAGACTTGATGTACGAGGAAGTATGCAGTGATCATAGAGCGGTTGACCCCGACGATTCTCTAGCAACTCCATTGTTGTTGTTGAGATGCAGCTAGTGTATTCAAGTGACAAGATCAATGATTGCATCATTGGGAATGGCTTGTCAGCCAGGGGGAGCGTTGTTGTGTGGGCTACCACCTGTGCTAGCATTGCATTGGCTTGTTGACAATCATCTCGCACAGTGGACTCCGAGACCGGTCAAGGGCAATTGAGGATGGGGCTGTGGTTTGTCGGGGATGTTCCATTGTTGCGGGATGATTGTATGTATCTTGTGGGATTTATTTGATGGTCAAGATACATGCACTTGGTGGTCTGTACCAGGTGGCGCGCGGGACCTCCGATGCATGTTTGAGAATGTTCTGCACTGGTTACACCATGCTACGGGTCGAGACGCGGGTACTTGGTGGTCTGTCCCTATGTCGTGGAAGACCCCTGATGTGTGTTTGGGGTGGTTTGTACCTGGTAGAATCTTGCCGGTGGCCCAGACCTGGGCACTCAATGATTAGTAACACTTTCTCGAGGAGACCCCAGGTTGATGATTCTGCTTTTGATGGTCGAAGAGTTGTTCCTCGTATGTAGACGTTGCTTACGCATGTTTTCTAGCTTGTTTCTATCTTCTCGGTGGGTCGAGACCCGAGCACCCGGATACTTGGTCCAGTGTTGAGGGGACCTTTCTTGCTTGGATTGTTTCTCTTAAGGGGTTTGAAATTTATGCTTAGTCATTTGGACTTGGCGGGGATGAAGGGGCCTGGTGGGCTAGGTGCCAGCGCCCATGTATAAGCCCTATAGTAGCTTATTTGTAAACTCTCCTTGTTCTTAACGACTTCCACATTTAGCCACAATTTAATTGGAAATACTTTAGGAAATGTAGGCCCATGCAAAAACGAACATGAGGTCTGTGTGTGGGTGCGATGCAAGACGGCAAGAATATGGCTAATACTGGAACGCTGAATATAAAAGAACAAGGAGAGAGTAGAAATGGCTTCTATAGGGGCACCGGCAGCTAGCCGCACTGGGCCCCGTCACCCCTGCTGAACCCAAACGAGTCAGCGGGGAGAACACACTGCGTTTATGACAGTAGCAATCAACGGTGGTCTCCTCGAGGCATCGGAACTGCTCTCCGAGTGCCCGGGTCTGGACCACCGAGAAAATACGAGCACTGCTAAAAAATCTCGGAATCAGTGTTCAGACATCACGCACGGCTTTCCAAACATCGGAAGCACAAATACACCCACTGGGTCTCCTCGTCGCATCGGTATAGTCCACCGGGGGCGCGGGTCTCAACCCACCGAGAAAACTCTCATAGCTCCCGACAAGCCCACGGGGCTGCCGGAATGCATCGATCTCGTCGTGTCGGCGTTGTCGTAGGTGCTGGAGAAGTCTCGCTACAGTCCGGAGGCCCGTTGTGTCGTCACGCCCTCCTCTACCATATACCGCCAACGTGGGAATATGGGTAATGCATCAGTGTCAGTCATGACGGGTGGAAGCCACACAAACCAACACTCCCCCTAGCTGATATAGCGGTCCACGCGAGAACAAATGAACAAAGGCATAGAAGAACAATGTATGCCAAACCACAATCTTCACCTGTCAATCACACACACACTCATCTGCTGCCCATCTAAGGTCTCCCTAGACACTCGCACATCCCAACAAGTGTCTGAGTCTCGACCATGAGAGGAGGGATGCACACACACACAAACCAGTGTAATGCACATCATATACATGTAAGACGAGAAAATGGTCTCCTCATGACACTGGCGGTACCAGTGCCCGGGTCTCGACCACTACGAGAAATCCAACAGGTGTCTGTGTACCGACCACAATAGCATCATCAATCAACACATATGAACATAGCGGGTCTCCTCGTAACACGGATGTACCTCACCACGTGCCCGGGTCTTGACCACTATGAGCAAACCAGCTGGCATCCACATGCCACACGCAGTATGGTCACACACCAAGACACACAACCCCATGGTCTCCTCGTGACACTGGTGCAACCGACCAAGAATCCGGGTCTCGACCAATGGAATGTGGCCGTAGTATGCTCATAGCAGAGTATGGACCCCTCGCCATGCATCTCCCATAACATCGCGTCTGGTCGCGATCCACACAACACTCCCCCTGGGCAAATGAACATGGTGGTGATGTCCTCAACAGAGATGCTGATGTCGTAGCTGAATAGATCCTAGATGATGAATCATGTGGTCTCTCTGCCCTAGAGAGATAGCTCTCCCTTTCATGTACAAGTCGGCTCCCTCCCTCAAAGACGAAGTGGTGTTTCCCCCTACGACTCCTCACGTCGCAGCTGCATCACTTGGGGTGTACCAGTCCTTGCCTGACTACCAAGAATCCCAACTCACAGTCTCTCCTCTCTCCGCTCTACCGTGATGCATCTGTGTACGCCGGAGGAAGGGAAATGGACGAGCAGCACGCGAGCATGGATGAAGTGGCAGAATTGGCCTCCGATGCGGGATATCGCACCCTTAGGCACAAGGGTGTACGGCCAGAGGAGGAGGGCTGGAGTGACAAACCGGTCACCACTCATGGACGAAGGTTACAATGGAGTAGCTGATTCGGGTGGATGAAGGTGCATGATGGTACCAGCAGAAGGAAGAGCGATGACGGAGTCGACAGGAACGACAATGGAAGAAACGGAAAGCACGCTCAACTCTCCTGTGCTAGTGTCTCCAGCTGACGTCATACTCAGAGCTAGTACAAGATCCTCCCTGAGTCTGTGTGTCCCAGATGCTTGTGGCGTAAAGCTCATGCCAATAGTAGTGATGCTCCTCTACTCTGAGAATTGCTCACGCGTTGCCATCACCTCCTGTTGTAGCATCAATTCACGCTCCTGCAGGTCAGCGTAATCTACCTCGGACATGTGGAGGTGGCCCATGTATGCCTCGCGTAGGATAAACTCTGCCTCACTGGATGCTGCACATGCAGAATGTAGAACTCGCGAGTATAGCTCTATCTGCATCTCTGCTACTCGAGACCATGGAGCCGGTACTACTGCATCCTCTTGAGGATCAACCAAAATCGCAATGTGTTGAGACGCTCGAACATCGGATACAGCTGCAGGTGTCGCATCCACACCATAGCTTGTGTCAATCATAGGAGGAGTGAGCGGTCGCATGCCGAGAGAGAAGGAGAAGGAGGAATCGGCATAGTCCGTGGAGCATGTGGAAATGTCGTCCGTGCATGTACTGCCACTCATCGTCGATGCGATTCGCAGGATCACCAACAAGTGAAAACGAGGGGGCAGAACTCAGCTCCTACTAACGGGGTGACTCCATCCGCGTGTCAAGATGTGCTCCAGTGTCCTCGTCTGCCGCCGTAGTGGAGACAGGTGTACGGGACTTCGGCTCGACAATGCCCGTCAAGGCAACCAACAAGCGTAGTTGGCGCTCACGTACTGTCTCGCCGAGAAGGCTGGTCGCTGCCACCTGCTCAATAATAGAGTGACGACCACCGTCTGACTCCATCATGTGTGTCGCTACTCCGTCCTGTGTACGAGAACCTGTAGACTTTGGGAACATCGACGACTCCTCACGCTGAAGCTGGTCCTCAGGTGGCACACATGATACGGTGGAGCCTACTGTGTCTACTGTAGCATATGTCGTAGTGACATCTCTCAAAACTGCTGCTCTCACAAATGCCTCAACCTCTAAAAGACCAGCCGGCCGACTCTGATCATCCACTACGGCCGCTGTCCGGCTGGAGTGAGTCGCGTGCGCCAACGCCCTCAAAAATACGTATGGGGCATCCTAATCCACACGGGGCTTCTGTGCCACCGCCAGGCCACTACCGGTCGGAGTCGCGAGTGGCACCGCCCAGGCACGCGGCACCTGCACTCCTCCTGATGCAACCTACTACTGCAGAATGTCCGGTCCCTGCCCCAGCGTAGATGTCCAACTCGATGACACGGCTCAAGTACTCCAACATCCGCCGGGCTGGTGTGAATCTGCTGCACACTCTCCCTCGAAATTACGGTAGACGCATCCCAATCTGTACGGGAATCCTGTGCCACTGCGGGGTCCCCACCGATCGGAGCCGCAAGTGGTACCACCCGGGGACGTCGTGCCTATGCTCCTCCTGATGTAACCTGCTCCTATGGAAGATCTAGATCCAGCCTGGACGATGACAGGCAAGTCTCCACCATGAACGCCATGTCGGGATCATACTCCACGCCATGTTCTGTCACCGTATCATGTGAGTCTTCCTTAGCTGACGCTCAGGCACCACGACCCGGCGCGAGTGCGGGTCCTGTTGCTACGGTCACAACAGGCAATACACAATGACCACACTCCCCCTTGACAGGTACAGCAACGGAAGCCGAGGAGGTGGAGGATGTATCCAAACCAGCGCGAGCACGGCGTGTAGAGCACTACCGTCGACGCCGTGGGGAAACACGACTGGAATGACTACATGAAGGGATGTCATGGCACGCTGGTGTCATCGTAGCAAGAGAGTTGAGGATCAAGAGGATGGTGGCAACCTGGGATAGGCCAACAGGTGAAGTTGAAGGGACACCATCGAATGACGAAGAAAGAGAGGATGATGGAGATGTGGTTGAAGAGGTTGTCGACAAACTAGTAGCAGAAGGACGCTCAGTGACGACAAGGTCACAAAGCCACTGTACCATCTGCCGTAAGCCGTGGATCTCAGCGAATATGCTCTCCCGAGGTCCATCTAGGGGATCAACCAACGCCTACAGACTGGTATACTATGGAGGACGCAGGCTTGGACGAGGCTGAAGCCAAGGTGGATGCCAGCCGCGAGGACGCGTCCAGCAGCGACGCCAACCATGACGACCATCACCACAGTAATAGCAGGCAAACGCGCATGGCGTTCTGCTCAAATATCTGCGCACTCATCTCGTGCGTTGGATGATAGATAGGTGCCAAGGGCACCTACTCCCGGTGGTAAACACCAAGCCACGGGAGAGGTCAAGACCCGTAGGTACTGTCACTCTCACTGGTCACGGCGTCAGGGTCAGCAAACGTGATGAGACGGGACGCGCTGCACTAACACAGTACGCCTGGAGAATGGAGTCTCACCAGCCGCGGCTACTAATGATGCTGCCACTAATAGAGCGAAGACTGCTCCGAGAACAGAAGAGGTGGCGGCTGTAGGTGTGGCTGCTACTCCAAGCGGTAGACGACCCAGCCCTAGGAGATGGACAGACTCGAATTCGCCATCGATCCTTCGGGGTACACTGCGCGCCAATCCACGGGCCCTAGAGAGACGCCGGTCCACGACGCGTCTCGAAAAAGAAGTCGTCGCTGACGACAGTCCGCTGTCGGCCGGGAATGGGAGACTATAAGCGTTGCAGGAACTGCTTTGCACTATGCAGTCGTTGATACTCCACCGCCACCGCTGTTGTTGCTACGGAAGTTGTTGTTCTTGCTATGGTTGTTACAAGTACAAGTGATGTTGCAGCCGCTGCTTGACGGGTTACGGCTGTGGTTGTCGGCGGAAGGGATTGAAAGATGTTATCCCCTTTTTTGGTTTTTTTCCATCTATCCCTTTTTTTCCTTCCCCCCCCTTTTTGTTTTCAACTTGGGTCACCACTCCCTTGCGAATGCACACCCTCCCCTTCTCTTGAATGCCACCTGAGAGAAAGGAGAGGAGGCCCCACAAAGAGGCAAAGGGCGAGGGGTCAGGTCGCCCCTTGCTTCGAAGAGAAAAAACAACGAGGGGCATGGGCCCCTCGCTCGCTCGCTTGCAAGCCTGCAAGCGAGCGAGGAGGGAAGAGAGGGGGGATGTCATGTCCGCCCCTCTAGGCCGGCCCTTTCGTTGGTCGGCCGACGGGGCCAACAGGGCCGAGGGGGCCCACGGGGCCGACGGGCTCCCTCTGAAGGGCTCCTCGTAGGGGCTCAGCGGGGCCCTCCGAGGGCCCCCTTGAGAAGGGGAGGAAGGGGGGGGGTGGGTGCGAACGGGGCCGACAGGTCCCCTCAGAGGGCCCCCTCTCAGAGGAGGGCTACGAGGCCCTCCTCGCAGCGGCAGCAACAGCTGCAGCGACAGGTGCAGCTGCTGCGGTTGCTGCTGCTGCTGTTGCTTCTACTGCTGTTGCTGCTTCTGGTGCTGCTGCTGTTACTGCTGCTGCCTCTGATCTACGTAGTAGCTGCTACTGCTGCTTGCTACTGCCGCCGTTGCTATTGCTACTGCTTGATGCTGCCGTCACTGCTGCTTGTTGCCGTCACCACTGTTGCTGCTGCTGCACGCTACTGCTGCTGCTGTCGCTGCTGCACCCTGCTACTTCTACCGCCGCTGCTGTAGTGGCTGTTGCTGCTATTGTTATATCCTACTGCTGCTGACGCAACTGTTGCAGCGGCTGATGCGCTACTGCAGCTACTGTTGCTGCTGTTGCTCCGCGGCACACCACCTGCTGCTACTACTGCTAATGTCACCTGTGTAGCTGCTACGAATGCTAGCGCTGGCCGCTACTACTGCTGCTACCACCGCTGCTGCTGTTGCTGTGAGCGGTTACGCTACAGCTACTGCTCCTGTTGCGTGGCACCACGGCTGTCGCGGACGCTTCGTCTTGTGCTGCTATTATTGTTACCGCCGCAGTCGCTCGTGCTGCTGTGCGCGGCTCACCGCCCATGTGACGTTCACGTGCAGTCGCTTTGCGCACCCTCACGCTCCTGCTGGGCGTGGCGCCACATGGCGCGTTCTCTTTGGGTTCCGACCATTACTGTTGCTTCTGCTACTTATGCTGCTCACATGCCCCCCTACGCTCTGATACCGATTTGGAAATACTTTAGGGCATGCAGGCCCATGCAAAAATGAACATGAGCTCTGTGTGTGAGTGCGATGCAAGACGGCAAGAATTTCGCTAAGTCTAGAGTACAAATGAGCCCCTAGCGGGCACCGGCAGCTAGCCGCACCGGGCCCCGTCACCCCCGCTGAACCCAAACGAGTCAGCGGGGAGAACACACTACGTACACCACGGTAACAATCAATGGTGGTCTCCTCGAGGCACCTGAACAGCTCTCCGAGTGCCCGGGTCTGGACCACCGAGAAAATACTAGCAGTGCTAAAAAATCTCGGAATCAGTGTTCAGACAGCACGCATGGCTTTCCAAACATCGGAAGCATAAATACACACACTGGGTCTTCTCGTCGCGCCTGTACAGTCCACCGGGTGCGCGAGTCTCAACCATCGAGAAAACTCTCATAGCTCCCAACAAGCCCACAAGGCTGCCGGAACGCATCGACCGCGTCTTGCCGATGCTGTCGTAGTTGCTGGAGAAGTCTCACTACAGTCTGGAGGCCCGTCGTGTCGTCGCGCCCTCCTCTACCATATACCGCCAACGTGGGTATATGGATAATGCATCAGCGTAGTCGTGACGGGTGGAAGCCACACAAACCAACACATTTGGCCCTGTATGTGTATCCCTGACACCTGGCGCACATAGCTCTTTTGCATGGGCTTGCATGTCTGAAACAATTTCAACAATCATTGCAGACTCCTCCATGGTAGTACCACCACTGTGTGGATGTGACGATTCTGCAACGAGTCCAATAAGTGTTACTCTGTGTTTGTGATGCACACAACACATGCCCCTATAAGTCATTTGTGCGGACCCAACTGGCATTGGGGCACTGTCGTGTGGTGATCCACCCATTTGGATGTGCGAAAGAGCTATCACAGTATGTGAGAGGCTCGCTAGGTCGCTATGCACTCAATTTGTGTGTTGTGTCAATGTGTGGCCTCTGATTGGTGCCCAACTTGTGCATGTGTGCAATTGTTACACCTGTAGGAGTAGACAATGACGTGTCTCCATGTCTGATCTGAGGTTCAATGAACAAAGTAGTTTTGGGCTGATCAAGGGCAAACGTACCTCGGATTAAGTAACACTCAGAAGAGTTCTATGTGTTGTGCGCTTGTCTGCTATCACCCTCAATCAAACGATGAAACATGCAAGGCTCCCGGAGTTGTGCGCATCCTCCCTCCCCAGACCCTCACTGTCCTTGCACATTGTCATTATGCTAACACATAAGCTAAGGGGAACATTCTTGCCACATCAACGGTAACACCACTGTCATGTTATGCAAGTGATTTCTTAAAACATCCTACAACCCCCAAGATGTAGGTTAGATAAGTGGGATGCAACAATGAATACCGTACAGTCCATACAAGAAGTCGCGTCTTAGGTCCCCTGCGAGGGTGTAACAGAGCCAGTCCTTTCTCATCTCAGTCAGTGTGTAGTGCAGACCCATGACAAGAGCCTTCACAGTCCGGCGCATGCAAGATGTGATATGTTTCCATCTCCCGCACCATGAGTAGTGTAAGGCTGTCGCTGCAACTCAAAGACCCAGCCTGTGAAGTAGATCACCTCCACTTCGAACATTGCTTGTGGCATGGGTGCGTTTTCCTCTCTTTCAAGAAATAAAACAATTACGGGGAAAGGGGCTTACTTTAGTCCAGGCTTGTCCGTCACGCAGGCCACGGTAGAGGACGGCCTTGAATGAGGAAACCACAACTGGTAGGGCGCAACAAGGGAGAAAACAAGGAAAGATGGAAGGTAGCCAACTGGGAGGACAGGGACAGGGAATTGGGGGAAGGAGGCGAGCGAGTAGTGGTTTGATGTGCGGTGAAGCAAAGGAAGAGACTGAAATGGATGGCGGAGGAATAAGAGGGTCAAAGGACCTGGCCTGACCCAGGTTCAGGTCAAAGCAGAGGCAGGGGGGTGCAGGAGGGGAGCACGAACAGGGTATTAGCAGGGCTCGGGTGTGGGAAGGGAGAAGGATGGGCTAGGCAGTGGCATGGCACTCAATGCACTAGGTATGTGGGTTGAGAGGGGAGGAG
>SZWC01006486.1:0-24554 GCA_023375785.1 Penium margaritaceum
CCCTAGCAGTGGCTGTTTCACACCACCAACTCTTTTTGGAGAGACTGAAACTGTGGAGGCAACTGGTTCCAAGGATGGCAAAATCTGGTCAGAGAGTGAGGCAATAGTTTTGGCCTCAATTAGATGGGAATTAACACTTTATCAAGGCTCACAAGCAGTGGAATGTTATAGCCACTGATCTAAGCTTTCCAGAACACCAAAGCATGCCAGATTTGGAGCTTCCTAGCAGATTCTATGGCTTCTAGAGTGCTCCTTGGTAGGCTGTCCTTTTCCCACCTAGGAAGGCATCCCTTCCCTCCTCTAGAAGCTTCTGCCCCTTCCTAGATTCCTCAGCTTGCTTCTAGTAGGNTCTAGATGCCTTGTAGGACAAGTCACCCCTTCTAGAAGGTGTGCCACCTTCCTGGACCCTCACCTGGCCTTCTAGAAACTTAAAGAGGAACTCTAGAGGTTGAGCTAGCTTCCTGGCATCTATTTTCCACCTCCCTTGAGGCAGGGCAGAATTTCATCTTGTGGGACTTGAACCCGGGCCCCTGTATCTAGAGGTGGACACCATTAACCACTAAGCCACTAAGGCTTGTCTTTTTGGTGTTCCTTTTTGGAGTCACTCCTGCCATGGTGAGCAGCCTCATTCCAACAGGAACAAGCCAGGCAAAGGTGGAGCAAGCCCGAGAAAGGTGGAGAAAGCATGAGGAAAGATGGAACAAGCCAAAAAAAGGTGGAGTAAGCCAGAGAGAGGTGGAGTAAGCCAGGGGAGATTGGAGCAAGCTAGAGAAAGATGGAGCAAGCCAGAGAAAGGTGGAGCAAACCAAGGAAATGTGGAGCAAGCCAGAGAAAGGCCAAGCAAGCTACAGAACGGTGGAGCAAGCCAGATAAAGGTGGAGCAAGCCAGAGAACAGTGGAGCTAGTTAGAGAAAGGTCAAGAAAGCCAGCAAAAGATGGAACAAGCCATAGTAAGGTGGAGCAATTCAGAGAAAGGTGGAGTAAGCCAGAGAAACGTGGAGTAAGCCAGAGAAAGGTGGAGCAAGCCAGAGAAAGGTGGAGCAAGCCAGGTAAAGGTGGAGCAAGAAAGAAAATGGTGGACCAAGCTATAGAACGGTGAACCAAGCCAGAGAATGGTGGAGCAAGCTAGAAAATTGTGAAGCGAGCCAGAGAAAGGTGGAGCAAGCCAGGGAAAGGTGGAGCAGGCCACAGAAAAGTGGAGCAGGCCAGAGAGTGGTGGCGCAATCTTGAGGAAGGTGGAGCAAACAAGAGAATGGTGGAGCAAGCCAGAGAATGGTGGAGCAAGCCAGAGAACGGTGGAGCATGCCAGAAAACGGTGGAGCAAGCCAGATAACGGTGGAACAAGCAAAGGAAAGGTGGAGCAAGCCAGAGAATGGTGGAGCAAGCCAGAGAACAATGGAGCAAGCCATAGTACGGTGGATAAAGGTCGAGAACGGTGGAGCAAGCCAGAGAAATGTGGAGCAAGCCAGAGAACAATGGAGCAAGCCATAGTACGGTGGATAAAGGTCGAGAACGGTGGAGCAAGCCAGAGAAATGTGGAGCAAGCCAGAGAAAGGGGGAGCAAGCCACACAAAGGTGGACCAAGCCAGGCCAAGGTGGAGCAAGCCACAGAAAGGTGGAGAAAGCATGAGGAAAGGTGGAACAAGCCAAAGAAATGTGGAGTAAGCCAGAGAGAGGTGGAGCAAGCCAGGGAAGGTTGGAGCAAGCTAGAGAAAGGTGTAGCAAGCCAGAGAAAGGTGGAGCAAGCCAAAGATAGGTGGAGCAAGCCAAAGAAAGGTATAGCAAGCCAGAGAAAGGTGAAGCAAGCCAGGGAAAGGTGGAGCAAGCCAGAGAAAGGTGGAGTAAATCAGAGAAAGGTGGAGCAAGCCACAGAGAGGTGGAGCAAGCCAGAGATTGGTGGAACAAGCCAGAGAAGGTTGGAGCAAGCCAGAGAAAGGTGGAGCAAGCCAGGGAAAGGTGCAGAAATCCAGAGAAATGTGGTGCAAGCTAGAGAAAGGTGGAGCAAGCTAGAGAAAGGTGGAGCAAGCCAGGGAACGGTGGAGCAAGCCGGAGAAAGGTGGAGCAAGCTAGTGAAAGGTGGAGCAAGCAAGGGAAACATGGAACAAGCCAGAGAAAGGTGGAGCAATCCACAGAAAGGTGGACCAAGCCCGAGAAAGGTGGAGCAAGCTAGGGAAAGGTGGAGCAAGCCAAAGAAAGGTGGAGCAAGCCAGAGGATGGTGGAGGAAGCCAGAGAGAGGTGGAGCAAGCTAGAGAACGTTAGAGCAAGCCATGGAAAGGTGGAGCAAGCCAGAGAAAGGTGGAACAAGCCAGGGAAAGGTGGAGCAGGCCAGAGAAAGGTGGAGCAAGACAGAGAAAGGTGGAGCAATCCAGGGAGAGGTGGCGCAATCCAGAGAAAAGTGGAGCAAGCCAGAGAACGGTGGTGCCAGCCAGACAAAAGTGGAGCTAGCCAGAGAACAGTGTAGCAAGCCAGAGAAAGGTGGAGCAAGCCAGAGAAAGGTGGAGCAATCCAGACAGAGGTGGATCAAGCCAGAGAAAGGTGTAGAAAGCTAGAGAAAGGCGCAAGCACAAAGGCGCAGGCGCAAAGGTGCAGGAGCAAAGGCGCAGGCGGATAGGCACAGGCACGAAGGCGCAAGTGCAAAGGCGCAGGCGCGAAGGCCCGGTCGTGAACGCATGGGCGCAAAGTCGCAGGCACAAAGGCGTGGGCCTGAAGGTGCGGGTGCGAAGGCGCGGGCGTGATAGCCCAGGTGCAAAGGTGCAGGCGCAAAGGCGCAGGCGTAAAGGCGCATGCGCAACGGCACAGGCACAAAGGCAAAGGCTGAAAGGCGCAAGCGCAAAGGCGCATGCGCAAAGGCGCAGGCGGAAAGGCGTGGGCGCAAAGGCGCAGGCGCATCGGCGCAGTCGTAACGGCGTAGGCGCATAGGCGCAGGCATAAAGTGTTGAATATTTTGCCCCTTGTTCAGTGTTGTACGACGGATCAGGAATGCTATGCCCCTTGTGGAGGTATGACCCCTAGATCCGTTGTAGTGTAACTTAACTATGCTCAGTCTCTTGTGAGATATGACCTGTGAGTACACCATGTGGGTGAGTGGTTACCTTGGCCATTTTGTTGATTTGGCCAAGTGAGAGGTCATGAGTTCGATCCTGGCCCCATGCATATCTTGTTTGTTGTGGAAGCTTCCAAGAAAGAATGTCCGTAGCTTCTTGGACGCTACATGGTTGGTCTGTCACCTTGACACTAGGATGCTTATGTGTCAACCCCACAATGCAAGTCTATTGGTGATGTGGCTGGTTCAGGCCACTTCCCAGGAATGTGCTTTTGAGTTCTAGGACAGGACAGACAACTATAAAAGGACTTGTCTTGCATGCTGATCAATCAACCCTTGCTTGATGCTCTCTTGCGTATTGACGACTTGAGCTCTTCTTGAGATGTAATGCTAAGGCGTTAGTACTGTTGAAGGTAAAGTGTATGCTCGATTAAGTTTGGGGTGCATGACACATGTCAACAAAGGAAGAGGGCCTAAAAACCTTTGTGAGCTTTTCGGTTTTGCGGCTTCACTGCCAGAGGTGGTTAGCTTAGCAGCTAACAAAGGGTTATGGGCCCACTCCTCTGGTTAGGGAAGTTTCACGCACGCAACTGCTAATGTGAGAGCTTGTGACCTTAGCTCTCGCCCACCTTCTCTGTTTACAGGGAAACATCAGCAGGAGGGGAATACAACACATCTGCACCTTTCTACCTTGGGAGCTGACATCAGCCTACATCAGCCTACATCAGCCTACATCAGCCTACATCAGCCTACATCAGCCTACATCAGCCTACATCTGCTTGCAACTGCCAACGTGAACAGGGGAAGCAGTTTCCTCTTCTCATCAGCAGCCTACAGCGGCCTCAAACACAGGTTCATCGGCATCAACAACAGGTGCAGCAGCTGTAGTTGTTGTAGTTGTAGGGATGGCAGGGACAGGGGAACCAGGGAATCATTCGCCCATCCTCAAGTTTGATGGAGAGGGGTTTGCACTGTGGAAGTGGCAGTTTGAGATCATCATGGATGACGGAGATCTGCTAGGATATTTTGACAGAACTATCCTAGCACCAAAGGAGGAGGGTGCTGACCTTGTGGCATGGGTCAAGCTCAACAAGAAGGCTCTCACCATTCTTGTGTCCTCCATATAACCCTCAATCCTTTTGCACATCAGCGGTTGTACAGAGGCAGCCGCGGCATACGCCAAACTCGGTAAGGTGTTTCCGTCCCCCTCATTTGCCAAAAGTCTCTTCATTCTACAAAACCTCATCAGCATGAGGCTTGGTGATGGGGAGGATGTCTCTGCCTTTATGCAGAAGTTTGAGACACTCTTGCAACAAGCCACCGGCATGGGGTTGGACCTGAAATCCAACATGCAGGCCATGATTTTTCTGATGACGCTGCCAGAAAGTTGGGGCCCCATGATAACGGTGATTGGAGGGTGGACTGAAGATCTAGTTTCCTACACCATCGTCTCTGAGTACGTGCGGAATGAAGCCATGCGTCGTAGCAGTAGTGAAGCAAACATGGCTGCCTTTGCCTCACGGAGCAGCGGCACCTTCCGCAATACCTCCTCCTCTGGGTACAAGGGAAACAATAGTACTAGCAATAGTGGAAGGGGTGCAAAGCGCCAAGGAAACTGCCACAATTGTGGCAAGGCTAGACACTGAGCTCGAGAGTGCCGTGCACCCAAGAGAGAGGGAGGAGAAGGGGATGAATGGTGAGGGGAAAATGGTGGGAAGGATCCCACAAGCTTGATGGCTGAGTGTGCGTCCAACAAAGGGAGGGCAAAACTCAGGCCAGGAGCCTATGGCCTTGACTCCGGCACGAACGAGCACACCACTTACGAGAAGAGAGACTTCATCTCTCTTGCTCCATGTAACAAGAACTTCAGAGTCGCCAACGACAAAGTTGAGGCAGCTGAGGGGATTGGTGACAAGCTGGTCACAGTGGGTGTCAACGGTGGAGATTCCGACCTCAAGCTAGAGGGGTGGTCTACTTGCCCTCCTTCATAGCCAACCTGCTCTCTGTCTCCAAGATAACTGACCAGGGCATGACAGTGGTCTTTACAGAGAAGGAAGCGGTGATAGTTCCTACCAAGGACATCAACATGTCCTACTTTGCCAAGAAGGTTGTCGTACAGGTTCCTCGTGTTAATCGACTTGACGTCTTGTAGACCACAACGAAAACTCTAACGGGTGAATCTTTGGTTGAGAGTGATGATGAGGAGAGCAGCGATGCAGACTTGGGTGAGGAAGGACATGTTGGAGCAGCGGAAGCAGTGGCAGCAGATGATTCGGCATCAAAACCGCAAGCAAATGCAGCCACCGAGGCTGTTCATTCTAGCCTGTGCACATCCTCCGAGAACCTGTGGCACAGGCGCTTTGGGCACGTGGCTCATCGTACATTGAAGCTCATGGGAAAGCAGGAGCTAGTGCGTGGGATGGACCTAGGTGATGAGGTGGAGGGAGCGGAGATCATGTGTCAGCCATGCCTTCAAGGCAAGGCGAAAAGGAAACCCTTCAAGCGCAATGGCACGTGTGCTCTTGCACCTCTTGATCTCATCCACTCTGACATATGTAGTCCCTTTTGCATACTGTCAAATGGAGGTAGCAGATGTTTCCTCACATGCATCGACAATGATAGCCGCAAAGTCTGGATATACTTTCTAAAAAAGAAAAGTGAGGTGAAGGAGAATCTGCAGGCCTTTGCCCCTATGGTTGAGCGACAGAGTGGAAAGAAGGTGAAGGCATTTAAGATGGACAAAGGGGGAGAGTACGAAGCTTACAGGGAGTAGCTCAAGACACAGGGCATTGAACACCAGAAAACTATGCCCTACTCACCTCAAAGCAACGGCGTAGCAGAGAGCATGAACCAGACGCTCCTAGGCATGACAAGGTGCATGCTCTTTGACGCCAAGCTTCCTCCTAGGTTCTGGGCTGAAGCAGCACGTACGGCTACCTACCTTGTGAACCTCACACTTGCAGCAGCTCTACAAAGGAGAGGCAAGAAGAAACAGACACAGCAGTTGAAGACGCCTCAAGAAGCATGGTCAGGCAGGAAGCCGGACGCCTCCCATCTCAAGGTGTTTGGTTGCACCAGGTTTGCCAAGGTCTAGGCCGGTGAGGGCCCTGGAAAGCTCGATGCAAGAACACAAAAGTGCATTTTCATTGGCTATGACACCGCCCACAAAGCTTATCGACTGTGGGACCAAGGAACCATGAAGGTCATCCGCAGCAAAGACGTGGATTTCCACAAAACGTCTTTGAGTAAAGGAGAGCATCTCGAACTTGAGAACGCTCCAAAACAGGGAGAGTGGCTCACTCTCCTTGAAGAGGGAGACGAAGCACCAGCACAATGGCAGGGGATAGGTGCTGCAACAGGGAGAGGAGCTCATGAAGATGACTCAGAGGAATCAGACTCTGATTCCGACGTATCCGATCCTCCGGAACATGAGGAGGATTCCTCTCCCATCATCAATGACGAACCAGACCTCCAGCCTCTACATCAACAGCACCAGCCAGCAGGTTCAAGGAGCAGTTCACGCCTCAAAGTACCTCGGCAGCATTAGAACGCAGATAGAGGTGAATGGAAAGGTTTCAACTATTCATTCTTGGTTCAAGAGGAGCCAACGTCTGTTGCAGAGGCACTCACTTGGCCTGACAAAGCAGAGTGGGACGAAGCAATTTGTAGTGAACTCAGCTCCATTGAAGACAATGGGATATGGGTGCTGGTGGACAAACCTGCCGGGGCTCACGTTGTGGGGTCCAAGTGGGTGCTGAAAGTAAAAAGGAAATAGGATGGCAAGATATACAAGTACAAGGCACGGGTGGTAACAAAGGGGTTCTCCCAATGGCCTGGCGCAGAGTACGATGAGACCTTTGCTCCAGTTGTGACGTTTGCCTCCATCCGGTCAATGCTCGCCATTGCTACTACCAAGAACATGGAGGTTCATCAGATGGATGTCAAGACAGCCTTCCTTTACGGCAGACTTGGCAAGGAGGTATTGATGGAGGTTCCGGAGGGGGTTGATGCTCCAGAGGGCAAGGTGTGCAGATTGGTGAATGCACTCTATGGGCTAAAACAATCACCAAGACTTTGGTACCAGGAGATGGACACGTTCATGGCCAAGGAGTCCTTCATGCACTGCGACAATGACCCTAGCATGTACGTGCATGAGAGTGACAAAGGGACTATGTTGGATGCCTTGTACGTTGATGTCCTGATTCTATGCTCCTCTTCGACGCAACTGCTAGACGATCTCAAGGGGCAGCTGAGTAGCAGATTCGAGATGAAGGACATGGGTCCTCTTGACTTCTATCTTGGAATTTCCATCAAGCGCGACAGAGCAGTAGGTACCATCAGCCTGAACTAGACAAAATACATCGACTCCATCCTCAAACGATACGACATGGCAGATTGCAAACCTACCAGCACACCCATGAGCTCGGAGTGCAAACTCTCCACCTCCATGTCCCCATCCAACGAAGCGAAGAAAACTGACATGCTGGGCATCCCATATCACTCTGCAGTGGGCAGTCTGATGTACGCCATGGTCGCCACCCGACTAGATGTAGCCCATGCTGTTGGGCAGGTGAGCCAGTTTGTGCCCAATCCCGGTCCACTTCAGGCCGTGAAGCGCATCATGCGCTACCTTTAGGGAACGCAACACGTGGGGCTCCAGTTTTGAGGCATCGCTGGATCCGCATCACTCCGTCTCATGTGCTACACTGATGCAGATTGCGGAGGGAATATCGATGACAGAAAATCTATCTCTGGCTTTGTGTGTATGTTGAATGGAGGTACAGTCAGTTGGGCGAGTCGCAAATAAGAATTTGTCTCTCAATCAACAGCTGAAGCTGAGTACATCGCCTTGGCTGAGGTGTGTAAAGAGATGCAGTGGCTACAAATCTTGCTATCTGAGATGAAGGCACCACAGGCAACAACAACGGTCATCAAGATTGACAACATGAGCGCCATTGACATGTCAAAGAACCCATCCTGTCCATGCACACAAAGCACATCGAGATCCGCTACCATTACGTTCGAGACTTGGTCTACAAGAAGACAGTGGAGCTGGAGTATGTCGATACCAAGCTCAACCAAGCTGACATGCTTACAAAGCCACTGGACAAGGATCTCCACCAGGCGGGCAGGCAAGGTATCGGCATGGTCAACGCAAGTGATGATGAATGATGATGGTCACTGACGCAAGGTGCAAGGGAGAGATTTATTGAATGTTTTTGCCCCTTGTTCAGTGTTGTAGGATGGATCAGGAATGATCTGCCCCTTTTGGAGGTATGACCCCTAGATCCATTGTAGTGTGACTCAACTATGCTCTGTTTCTTGTGAGATATGACCTGTGAGTACACCATGTGGGTGAGTGGTTACCTTGGCCATTTTGTTGATTTGGCCAAGTGAGAGGTCATGAGTTCGATCTTGGTCCCATGCATATCTTGTTTGCTGTGGAAGCTTCCAAGAAAGAGATTCCGTAGCTTCTTGGACGCTACATGGTTGGTCTGTCACCTTGACACTAGGATGCTTATGTGTCAAGCCCACAGTGCAAGTCTATTGGTGACGTGGCTGGTTCAGGCCACTTCTCAGGAATGTGCTCTTGAGTTCTAGGACAGGACAGACATCTATAAAAGGACTTGTCTTGCATGCTGATCAATCAACCCTTGCTTGATGCTCTCTTGCATATTGACGACTTGAGCTCTTCTTGAGATGTAATGCTAAGGCGTTAGTACTCTTGAAGGTGAAGTGTATGCTTGATTAAGTTTGGGGTGCATGACACATGTCAACAAAGGAAGAAGGCCTAAAAACCTTTGTGAGCTTTTCGGTTTCGCGGCTTCACTGCCAGAGGTGGTTAGCTCAGTAGCTAACACAAAGGCCTGAGCGCAAAGGTGCAGGCACAAAGGGGCAGGCGCAAAGGCGGAGGTGAAANCTATAAAAGGACTTGTCTTGCATGCTGATCAATCAACCCTTGCTTGATGCTCTCTTGCATATTGACGACTTGAGCTCTTCTTGAGATGTAATGCTAAGGCGTTAGTACTCTTGAAGGTGAAGTGTATGCTTGATTAAGTTTGGGGTGCATGACACATGTCAACAAAGGAAGAAGGCCTAAAAACCTTTGTGAGCTTTTCGGTTTCGCGGCTTCACTGCCAGAGGTGGTTAGCTCAGTAGCTAACACAAAGGCCCGAGCGCAAAGGTGCAGGCACAAAGGGGCAGGTGCAAAGGCGGAGGTGAAAAGGCGCAGGCGTTAAGGCAGAGGCGCAAAGGTGCAGGCGCAAAGGTGCAGGTGCAAAGGCGCAGTCGCGAAGGTACAAGTGCAAAGGTGTGGACGCGAGGACAAGGGCGCGAAGGTGTGGGCATGAAGGCGCGATAGCAAAAGCATGGGCACGAAGGCACGGGTGCAAAGGCGCAGGAGTGAAGGCGCGGGCACAAAGGCGCGGGCGCAAAAGCGTAGGCACAAAGACGCATGCGCAAAGGCGCACGTACAAAGGCGCAGGCGCAAAGGCGCAAGCGCAAAGGCGCAGGTGCAAAGGCCCAGGCGCAAAGGCATAGGCACCAAGGCGCAGGTGCAAAGGCATAGGCACATAGGCAGAAGAGCAAAGGCGCAGGCGCATAGGCGCAGGCGTATAGGCGCAAGCAAGAAAGCGCAGGCGTGAAGGCGCGGGCGGGAAGGCACAGGCACGAAGGCGCAGGCGCATAGGCACGGGCAGAAAGGCGCGGGCAAAAAGGTACAGGCGCAAAGGCGCGGGTGCAAAGGTGCGATCACGAAGGCGCAGGCGGGAAGGCGCAGGCGCAAAGGCGTAGGCGCAAAGGCGCTGGCGCAAAGATACAGGTGCAAAGGCGCAGGCACAAAGGCACAGGTGCAAAGGCGCATGTGCAAAGGCAAAGGTGCAAAGACATGATGGCAAAGGCGTAGGCACAAAGGTGCAGGTGCCAAGGCACAGGTGCAAAGGCGCAGGTGCAAAGGCGCAGGTGCAAAGGCACAGGAGTAAAGGCGTAGGCTCAAAGGTGCGGGTGCAAAGGCGTGGACGCAAAGGCGTAGGCGCAAAGGCGAAGGCGCAAAAGCGCAGGCGCAAAGGCGCATGCGCAAAGGCGTAGGCATGAAGGTGCAGGCACAAAGGCACAGGCGCAAAGGCGCAGGCACAAAGGCGCAGGTGCAAAGGCGCAGGTGCAAAGGCGTAGGCACAAAGGTGCAGGCGTAAAGCCGTAGGCACAAAGGCGCAGGCGCAAAGGCGCAGGCGCATAGGCACAGGCACGAAGGTGCAAGCGCCACGGCGCGGGCGTGAAGGTGCAAGCGCAAAGGCGTAGGCACAAAGGCTTGGCCGCGAAGGCATGGGCGCAAAGGCGTGGACGCGAAGGTGCAGGCGCAAAGGCGCGGGCGTGACGGCCCAGGCGCAAAGGCGCAGGCGTAAAGGCAGAGGCGCAAAGGCGCAGGAAAAAAGGCACAAGCGCAAAGGCGAAGGCGCGAAGGCGGAGGCGCAAAGGCGCAGGCGCAAAGGCGCATGCGCAAAGGCGCAGGCGCAACAACGCAAGCACAAAGGCGCAGGCGCAAAGGCGCAGGCGCAACGGCGCAGGTGCATTGGCGCAGGCGCAAAGGCATAGGTGCAAAGGCGCAGGTGCAAAGGCGCAAGCATGAAGGCATAAGCATGAAGGTGCGGGCACGAGGACGCGGGCATGAAGGTGCGGGCATGAAGGCACAGGAGCAAAGGCACGGGCACAAAGGCATGGGTGCAAAGGCGTGGGCGTGAAGGCGCGGGCACAAGCACCAAGGCGCAGGCGCGAAGGCGCAGGCGCATATGCGCAGGAGCAAAGGTGCAGGCGCATAGGCGCAGGCTTAAAGACACAGACGCAGCAGTGCAGGATCAAAGGCTCATTTGCAAAGGCACAGGTGCATAGGCGCAAGCGAGAAGGCCCAGGCGCGAAGGCGCGGGCGCGAAGGCGCAGGCACGAAGGCACGGGCACATAGGCACATGCGTGAAGGCACGGGCACGAGGGTGCAGGCGTGAAGGCACAGGCGTGAAGGTGCGATCGTGAAGGCGCATGCACAAAGGTGCAGGCGCAAAGGCGCAGGCGCAGAGGCACAGGCACAAAGGCACAGGCGCAAAGGCTCATGTGCAAAGGCGCAGGCGCAAAGGCACAGGTGTAAAGGCACAGGTACAAAGGCGCAGGCGCAAAGGTGCAGGCGCCAAGGCGCAGATGCAAAGGCGCAGGCGCAAAGGCGCAGGTGCAAAGGTGCAGGCGCGAAGGCGGAGGCACGAAGGTGCAGGCACAAAGGAATAGACGCAAAGGCGCAGGCGCAAAGGCGAAGGCGAAAAGGTGCAGGCTCGAAGGCGCAGGCGTAAAGGCGCAGGCACGAAGGTGGAGGCACAAAGGCACAGGCGCGAAGGCGCAGGCGCAAAGGTGCAGATGCAAAGGCGCACACGCAAAGGCGCAGGCGCAACGGCGTAGTGGCAAAGTGCAGGGGCAAAGGCGCAGGCGGAAAGGCGCAGGCACAAAGGCGTAGGCGCGAAGACGCAGGCGCAATGGCGCAAGCTCAAAGGTGCAGGTGTAAAGGCGTAGGCGCACAGGTGCAGGCGCGAAGGCGTAGGCGCAAAGGCGCAGGCACAAAGGCTCAGGTGCGAAGGCGCAGGCGCAAAGGCACAGGCACAAAGGCGCAGGACGAAGGCGGAGGCGCAAAGGTGCAGGCGCAAAGGTGCAGGCACGAGAGCTCAGGCGTAGAGGCGCAGGCGCGAGGGCAGAGGCGCGAAGGCGCAGGCGCAAAGGTGCATGCGCGAAGGTGCAGGCGTGAAGGCGCAAAGGTGCAGGCGCAAAGGCGCAGGTACGAAGGCGCAGGCGCGAAGGTGCAGGTACAAAGGCGCAGGCGTAAAGGCATAGGTGCAAAGGCGCAGGGGCAAATACGCAGGCACACAGGCGCAGGTGCAAAGGCGCAGGCGCAAAGGTGCAGGTGCAAAGGCGCAGGTCCAAAGGCGCAGGCGCAAATGCACAGGTGCAAAGGCGCAGGGGCAAAGGTGCAGGGGAAAATGCACAGTCGCAAAGGCACAGGCACAAAGGCGCGGGCGCGAAGACGCGAGCGTAAAGGCGTGGGAGCAAAGGCGCGGGTGCAAAGGTGCGAACACGAAGGCGTGGGCGCGAAGGCGTGGGTGTGAATGCACGGGCACGAAAATTCAGGCACAAAGGCGTAGGCGCAAAGGCGCAGGCAAAAAGGTGCAGGCGCAAAGGCGCAGGCGCAAAGGTGCAGGCGCCAAAGCGCAGGTGCAAAGGCACAGGCGCATAGGTACAGTCGCAAAGGCGCATGAGCAAAGGCACAGGTGCAAAGGTGCACGTGCAAAGGCACAGTCGCGAAGGCGCAGGTGTAAAGGTGCAGGCACAAAGGCGCAGGCGCAAGGGCGCAGGCACGAAGTCGCAGGCAGAAAGGCACAGACGTGAAGGCGCAGGCGCGAAGGCTCGGGCGCAAAGGCGCGGACGCGAAGGCATGGGCGCAAAGGCGTGGGCACGAAGGTACGGGCACAAAGACGCGGGCTCAAAGGCGCAGGCGTAAAGGCGCAGGCGCAAAAGCGTAGGTGCAAAGGCGCAGGCGCAAAGGCGCAGCCCGAAAGGCAGAGGCGCAAAGGCGCAAGCGCAAAGGCGCAGGCACAAAGGCGCAGGCGCAAAGGCGCAGGTGCAAAGGCGCAAGCGCACAGGCGTAGGCGCAAAGGCACAAGCACATAGGCGCAGGCGCAAAGGCGCAGGCGCAAAGGTGCAGGAGCAAAGGAGCAGGCGCAAAGGCGCAGGCGCATATGCACAGGCGCAAAGGCGCAGGTGCAAAGGCGCGGGCGCGAAGGCGCAGGCGCAAAGGTGAGGGCACGAAGGCCAGGCGCAAAGGCGCGGGCGCGAAGGCACGGGCACGAAGGTGCGGGCGCGAAGGCATGGATGCGAAGGCACAGGCGCAAAGGTGCGGGCGCAAAGGTGCAGGTGCGAAGGCGCAGGCGCAAAGGCGCAGGCGCAAAGGCGCGGGAACAAAGGCACAGGCGCAAACGCGCAGGTACAAAGGCACAGGCGCAAAGGTGCAGGTGGAAAGACGCAGGCACAAAGGTGCAGGCGCAAAGGCGTAGGCACAAGGGCGCAGGCGCAATGGTGCAGGCGCATAGGCACAGGCGCAAAGGGGTGGACGCAAAGGCGTAGGCGCAAAAGTGCAGGTGCAAAGGCAAAGGCGCAAAGGTGTAGGCGCAAAGGTGCATGTGCAAAGGCACATGCACGAAGGTACGGGCGCGAAGGCGCGGGTGTGATGGTACATGCGCGAAGGTGCGGGAGCAAAGGCGTGGGCGCAAAGGCGCGGGCGCGAGAGCGCGGGTGTGAAGGCGCGTGCACAAAGGCGCAGGCGTGAAGGCGCAAGATTGAAAGCGCAGGTGCAAAAGCGCAGGCGCGAAGGCACAGGCACAAAGGCGCAGGCGCAAAAGTGCAGGCGCAAAGGCGCAGGCGCTGCTCCTTGCGTCTGTGTCTCACACGTCGCTTTCGCTCCGTGCTGGACTTACCTCATTTTCCTTACATGGCATCGGAGCCCAAAGATCATTCGCCCTTCTGATGCTCTGTTGTCCCACTGTGGCTCTTTCCGGCATCGGCCTTTTCCTTTCCCACCCTCCTGCCCTCGGGTGGCTCCTTCTCCTTCAAGCTTCATTTTGGCTCCCCCTTCTCTCGCTTGCGGTTGGCTGTTGTGTGTGTTCTTGCCATCCGCGGCCCTTCCTTGCCTCTGATACCCTGTCACCTTCTCACCATGGCTCTCTTCTCTGAAGCAGAATTCAAATGGCTACATGACTTCTCTGCGGGTTGCGTCTCTGGCCCACCGCCATCACCACCCTCTCCTCCACCTCCTGGCATGCTCGCCATCATCTTTGCCAGCTCCATCTCCATGGAATCTTCTCCGCCACCTTCCATCGTATCTCACCCACTTTCTCTCTACCCTGAACCTGATCCCTCCACACCTACAGCATCTCCAGCCCTTTTGGTCGACCTCCATGCTGACGTGGCCACATCCAACTTCTTGGTTTCTTCCCCGCTTTATGACTCGTGGCTCTCAGCCCCTCCTCCACTGAACAACTCACCTGGCTCTCCATGAACATCAACTGCTCCTGTGTCACTCTCACAGCCGCCTTCTCTCCCCTATTCTTCTTTGCTGCCGTTATGCCCCTTCCCTCCTGGATTTGCGCCTCGACCACCTCACCCACCCCCTACACAAAGTTCATGCTGCACCACCACCAAGACTGACCCTCCTCATCTCATTCCTCATCCAACCTTTGCACCAGTAGGAGCGTCTCAAAGCTCCCTGGATCCGCCACAACAGCGCACCAAGTGGCCACCACTGCTCCCATTTCAGGAGATCCCTCCTGGGTTCACTCTCTCTCCTCCACCACCTGGACCACACACCTTACTATCCCCATCATCATCAGTACAGCCGACCTCTCTGGACCTCAAAGAGCATTCGCTCTGCCCTTAGCTCTCTCTCTCCTCTACTCCTAATGCACTTCTAGCCTCTCCCACCAGAACAACAGTACCCGCATTGGAGCTCTTCATCCTTCCTGCCTCTCTCCGCTCTTCTCCTGCCTTCACCTCCTTCTCATCTCTATCTTTCCTCAAGACCTGGTCATGTCCCCTGTTCTACCCACATACATCTCTTCCACGTCACACTCTGACCCCGGCTTTCCTCCTGTACCTCCACGTGTCCCTTTTTCGACTCCTCCTGCACCCTCCACACCACCAGATCTTTGGCAGTGGTCCCACGGGTTCAAACCTCCAGCAACTTTTTTCCTGCCCACTCTGGTTCATGGCAGATTCCCTGACGATCTCCTCTCAACTCTTTTCATGCAACTCCATCGCGTGCCCAAGTTCCCGTCATTCTCACAACTCTCCATCCTCTGCCTCCCATGTGTCTCACCGTGTGACCTTGTGGGTGGCTGTCATAAAAAATGTACAAGGATCACACGGTTTGCCTGCACTTAATGGAAAACCCCTTCGGCGACATTCTACCTACCTTGTGTGCCGCAGCTCCCGGACTGAGAAAACATCCAATTACCCAGCAGCAAACGGTCTCACCTCCTTGCTGCGATAATCCCAATGGCTAACCGGCAGCCATCCTGCGCGCACCACGCCCAGCAGCCTTGACCGTTCACCAACGTGCGTGCATCCTCCCCGTGCCAACACACGATGGACCTCTCCGGACCGAGCACCGACCATCGCCTGGCGCAGCCCAGTACCCACTACAAAACCAACAGGGCGATCCACCTTGCCGCCACCAAGAAGGAGAGGCTCCTAGACAACAGATGTTCAAGGACCAACACTCAAGACCTCGTTCCTAGTGGAGCCGCTATGCGCCTCCGCGGTTACCAGCAGCAGCAGCAGCAAAAGCACAGCGTTTGCGGCATCACAGCTTGCCCCGCCAAGCTTCGCTGGAAATGATCACCCCTAGGCCTAGGCTAGGCAACGCTAGTACTTAGGAACCACCTTGAAATTTTTGTTTTCATGCTTCAGTTAAATCAATCATCTTTTTCTTTCATCAAGTCTGCTTCCGCTCCCTTCCATTCCGCTCCTCCTCGCGTCTGTCTCTCACACGTTGCTTTCGCTCCGTGCTCGACTTACCTCATTTTCCTAGGAGCTCCACCGTTCTCTGGCGTGTTCCACCTTTCTCTGGCCTGCTCCACCTTTCTCTGGATTGCTCCACCTTTCGCTGGCTTGCTCTACCTTTCTCTGGCTTGCTCCACCTTTCTTTGGCTTGCTCCACCGTTCTCTGACTTGCTCCACCGTTCTCTGGCTTGCTCCAGCGTTCTCTGGCCTGCTCCAGCTTTCTCTGGCTTGCTCCTCCTTTCTCTGACTTGCTCCACCTTTCTCTGGCTTGCTCCACCTTTCTCTGGATTACTCCACCATTCCTGAATTTCTCTACCTTTCTCTGGCTTGCTCCACTGTTCTCTGGCCTGCTCCACCTTTCTCTAGCCTGCTCCTCCTTTCTCTGACTTGCTCCACCGTTCTCTAGATTTCTTCACCTTTCTCTGGCTTGCTCCTCTGCTCTCTGGCTTGCTCCCCCTTTCTCTGGCTTATTTCAACCTTTCTCTGGCTTGCTCCTCTGCTCTCTGGCTTGCTCCCCCTTTCTCTGGCTTATTTCAACCTTTCTCTGGCTTGCTCCTCTGCTCTCTGGCTTGCTCCCCCTTTCTCTGGCTTATTTCAACCTTTCTCTGGCTTGCTCCACCTTTCTGTGGCTTGTTCCACCTTTCTCTGGCTTGATCCACCTTTCTCTCGCTTGATCCACCTTTCTCTTGCTTGCTCCACCTTTCTCTAGCTTGCTCCACCGTTCTCTAGAATTCTTCACCTTTCTCTGGCTTGCTCCACCGTTCTCTGTCTTTCTCCATTTTTCTCTGGCTTGCTCCACCTTTCACTGGCTTGCCGGACCTTTCTCTGGCTTGTCCACCTTTCTCTTGTCTGCTCCACCTTTCCCTGGCTTGCTTCACCTTACTCTGGCTTGCTCCACCTTTCCCTGGCCTACTCAAAAGTTTTTTGGCTTGGTCTTCCTTTCTCTGGCTTGCTCCACTGTTCTCTGGCTTGCTCCAACTTTCTCTAGCTTACTCCACCTTTCCTTGGCTTGCTCCACCTTTCTCTGGCTTGCTCCAGTTTTCTCTGCATTGCTCCACCTTTCTCTGGCTTGCTCCACCATTCTCTGGCTTGCTGCACCTTCCCCTGGCTTGCTCCACCTTTCCCTGGCTTGCTCCACCTTTCTATGGCTTGCTCCACCGCTCTCTGGATTGCTCCACCTTTCTCTGGCTTGCTCTACCTTTCTCTGGCTTCCTCTATCCTTCTATGGCCTGCCCCGCCGTTCTTTGGCTTGCTCCACCATTCTCTGGCTTGTTCCACCGTTCTCAGGCTTGCTCCGCCTTTTCGTGGCTTGCTACACCTTTCTCTGGCTTGCTCCACCTTTCTCTGGCTGGCTCCACCTTTCCCTGGATTGCTCTTCCTTTCTCTGGCTTACTCCACCATTCGTGGCTTGCTCCGTCGTTCTCTGGCTTGCTCTACCTTTCTCTGGTTTGCTCCAACTTTGCCTCACTTGCTCCACCTTTCTATGGCTTGCTCCACCATTCTCTGGCTTGCTCCACCATTCTATGGCTTGTTCCACCTTTCTCCGCCTTGCTTCATCTTTCTCTGGCTTTCCCCAACTTTCCCTAGCTTGCTCCACCTTTCTCTGTCTTGCTCCACCATTTTCTGGCTTGCTCCACCATTCTCTGGCTGCTCCACCTTTCTCTGGCTTTCTCCTCCTTTCTCTGGCTTGCTCCACATTTCTCTGGCTTGCTCCACCTTTATCTGGCTTGCTCCACCTTTCTGTGGCTTGCTCAACCGTTCTCTGGCTTGCTCCACCGTTCTCTGGCCTACTCCACTTTACTCTGGCCTGCTCAACCTTTCCTTGGAATGCTCCACCTTTCTATCGTTTGCTCCGCCTTTCTCTGGCCTGATCCACCTTTCCCTGGCTTACTCCACCTTTCATTTGCTTGCTCCACCTTTCCCTGGATAACTCCAACATTTTTTTGCTTGCTCCACCTTTCTCAGGCTTGCTCCACCGTTCTCTGGCTTGCTCCACCTTTCTATGGCTTGCTCCAGCTTTCCCTGGCTTGCTCCACCTTTCTCTGGCTTGCTCCACCTTCCTTTGCTTGCTCAACCTTTCTGTGGATTACTCAACCTTTGTCTGGCTTGCTCCACATTTGCCTAGCTTGCTGGACCTTTCTCTGGCTTGTTCCACCTTTCTCCGGCTTGCTCCACCGTTCTCTGGCTTGCTCCACCTTCCTCTGGATTGCTCCACCTTTCTCTGGCTTGCTCCACCCTTCTCTGGCTTGCTTCACATTTCTCAGGCTTGCTTCACCTTTCCCTGGATTGTATCACCCTTCTCTGGCCAGCTCCACCTTTCTCTAGCTTGCTTCACCTTTCCATGTCTTGATCCACCTTTCTGAGGCTTGCTCCTCCTTTCTTTGGCTTGTTACATCTATCCCTGGCTTGCTCCATCTTTCTCTGGCTTACTCCACCTTTCCCTAGATTGCTCCACCTTTCTATGGCTTGCTCCACCTTTCTCTGGTTTGCTCCACCTTTCTCTGTCTTGCTCCACCTTTCTCTTCCTTGCTCCAACTCTCTCTGGCTTGCTCCACCTTTCTCTGGCTCTCTCCACCTTTCTTTGGCTTGCTCCATATTTCTCTGGCTTGCTCCACCTTTCTCTGTCTTGCTCCACCTTTCTCTTCCTTGCTCCAACTCTCTCTGGCTTGCTCCACCTTTCTCTGGCTCTCTCCACCTTTCTTTGGCTTGCTCCATATTTCTCTGGCTTGCTCCACCTTTCTCTGGCTTGCTCCACCATTCTCTGACTTGCTCCACTTTTCTCTGAATTGCTCCACTGTTCTCTGGCCTGCACCACTTTTCTCCGGCTTGCTCCATCTTTCCCTGGCTTGCTCCACCTTTCTTTGACTTCCTCCACCTTTCTCTTGCCTGCTCCATATTTCCCTGGCTTTCTGCATCTTTCTTTGGCTTGCTCCAACTTTCCCTGGCTTGCTCCAACGTTTTCTGGCTTGCTCCACCTTTCTCTTACCTTCTATACAGTTCCCTCAATTGCTCCACCTTTCTCTGGCTTGCTCCACCTTTCCCTGGCTTGCTCAACCTTTGTCAGGCTTGCTCCACCTTTCTCTGGCTTGCTCCACCTTTCCCTAGCTTGCTCCACCGTTATCTGGCTTGCTCCACCTTCCTCTGGCCTGCTCTACCTTTCACTGGCGCTCTCTACCTTTCCCTGGCTTGCTCCCCCATTCTATGGCTTGCTCCACCTTCCCCTGGCTTGCTCCACCTTTCCCTGGATTGCTCCACCTTTCTATGGTTTGCTCCACCACTCTCTGGCTTGCTCCACCTTTCTCTGCTTTGCTTCACCTTTCTCTGGCTTCCTCCACCTTTTTCTAGCTTGCTCCACTGTTATCTGGCTTGCTCCACCTTTCTTTGGCTTGCTCCACCTTTCTCTGGCTTCCTCCACCTTTTTCTAGCTTGCTCCACTGTTATCTGGCTTGCTCCACCTTTCTTTGGCTTGCTCCACTGTTATCTGGCTTGCACCACCTTTCTCTGGCTTGCTCCACCTTTCCTTGGCTTGCTCCACCTTTCTCTGGCCTCCTCCACCTTTTTCTGGCCTGCTCCACCTTTCCCTGGCTTGTTCCACCTTTCTCTGGCTTGCTCAACCTTTCTTTAGCTTGTTCCACCTTTCCCTGGCTTGCTCCAACTTTCTCTGGCTTGCTCCATCTTTCCCTAGCTTGCTCCACCTTTTTCAGCTTTGGTCCACCTTTCTTTGGCTTACTCCACCTTTCCCTGGCTTTCTCCACCTTTCTCTGGCTTGCTCCACCTTTCTCTGGCTTGCAACACCTTTCTCTGGCTTCCTCCCCCTTTCTGTGGCTTGCTCCACTGTTCTCTGTCCTGCTCCACCTTTATCTGGCTTGCTACACCTCTCTCTGGCCTTCTCCACTTTTCTCTGGCTTTCTCCACCTTTCTCTTTCTTGCTCAACCGTTTTCAGGCTTGCTCCACCTTTCTCTTACTTGCTCCACCTTTATCTAGCTTACTCCACCTTTCTCTGGCTTGCTACACTTTTATCTGGCTTGCTTCACCTTTCTCTAGCTTGCTCCACCTTTCTCTGTCTTGCTCCACGCTTCTTTAGCTTACTTCACCGTTGTCTGGCTTACTCAACCGTTCTCTGGCTTGCTCCCCCATTCTCTGGCTTGCTCAACTGTCGTCTGGATTCTTCCACCTTCCTCTGGCTTTCTCCACCTATCTCTCGCTAGCTCCATCGTTCTCTGGCCTTCTTTAACTTTCTCAGGCTTGTTCCACCTCTCCCTGGCTTGCTCCATCTTTCTCTGGCTTGCTCCACCTTTCCCTGGCTTGCTCCACCTTTCCCTGGCTTGCTTCACCTTTCCCTGGCTTGCTCCACCTTTCCCTGGCTTGCTTCACCTTTCCCTGGCTTGCTCCACCTTTCTATGGCTAGCTCCCCCCTTCCCTGGCTTGCTCCATCATTCTCTGGCGTGCTCCACCTTTCTCCGGATTGCTCCAACTCTCCCTGGCTTGCTCCACCTTTCCTTGGATTGCTCCATATTTCCCTGACGTGCTCCACCTTTCTTTGGCATGCTGCACCTTTCTCTGGCTTTCTCCACCTTCCCCTGGTTTGCTCCACCTTTCACTGGCTTGCTCCACCCTTTTCTGACTTGCTCCACCGTTCTCCGACTTGCTCCACCATTCTCAGGATTGCTCCACCGTTCTCACGCTTGCTCCATTGCTCTTTGGCTTACTCCACCTTTCCCTGGTTTAATCCACCTTTCACTCGCTTGCTCCACCGTTCTCTGGCTTGTTCCATCCTCCTGACTTGCTCAACCTTTATCTAGCTTGCTCCACCTTTCTCTGCCTTGCTCTACCTTTCTCTGGCTTGCTCTATCCTTCTGTGGCTTGCCCCACCGTTCTTTGGCTTGCTCCACCGTTCTCTGGCTTGTTCCACCGTTCTCAGGCTTGCTCCGCCTTTCCTTGGCTTGCTACACCTTTCTTTGGCTTGCTCCACCATTCCCTGGCTTGTTCCACCTTTCTCTGGCTTGCTCCACCTTTCCCTAGATGGCTCCACCTTTCTATGGCTTGCTCCACCTTTTTCTGGTTTGCTCCACCTTTCTCTGGCTTGCTCCACCTTTCTCTGCCTTACTCCAACTTTCTCTGGCTTGTTCCACCGTTGTCTGGCTTGCTCCACCTTTCTCTAGCTCTCTCCACCTTTCTTTGGCTTTCTCCATCTTTCTCTTGCTTGCTCCACCTTTCCCTGGCTTGCTCCACCATTCTCTCATTTGCTCCACTTTTCTCTGGCTTGCTCCACTGTTCTCTGGCCTGATCCACTTTTCTCTGGCTTGCTCTATCTTTCTCTGTCTTGCTCCACCTTTCTTTGACTTCCTCCACATTTCTCTGGCCTGCTCCACCCTTCCCTGGCTTTCTCCATCTTTCTTTGGCTTGCTCAACCTTTCCTTGGCTTGCTCCAACATTTTCTGGCTTGCTCCACCTTTGTCTCACTTTCTATATAGTTCCCTGACTTGCTCCACCTTTCTGTGGCTTGCTCCACCTTTCCCTGGCATGCTCAACCTTTCTACGGCTTGCTCCACCTTTCTCTGGCTTGCTCCACCTTTCTCTGGATTGCTCCCCCTTTCTCGGGCTTGCTCCACCTTCCTCTGGCCTGCTCTACCTTTTGCTGGCTTGCTCCACCTTTCCCCGGCTTGCTCCACCTTTCTATGGCTAGCTCCCCCCTTCCCTGGCTTGCTCCATCATTCTCTGGCGTGCTCTACCTTTCTCTGGCTTGCTCCACCGTTCTCTGGCTTGCTCCACCTTTCTCGGGCTTGCTCCACCTTCCTCTGGCCTGCTCTACCTTTTGCTGGCTTGCTCCACCTTTCCCTGGCATGCTCAACCTTTCTCCGGCTTGCTCCACCTTTCTCTGGCCTGCTCTACCTTTTGCTGGCTTGCTCCACCTTTCCCTGGCATGCTCAACCTTTCTCCGGCTTGCTCCACCTTTCTCTGGCCTGCTCTACCTTTTGCTGGCTTGCTCCACCTTTCCCTGGCATGCTCAACCTTTCTCCGGCTTGCTCCACCTTTCTCTGGCCTGCTCTACCTTTTGCTGGCTTGCTCCACCTTTCCCTGGCATGCTCAACCTTTCTCCGGCTTGCTCCACCTTTCTCTGGCCTGCTCTACCTTTTGCTGGCTTGCTCCACCTTTCCCTGGCATGCTCAACCTTTCTCCGGCTTGCTCCACCTTTCTCTGGCCTGCTCTACCTTTTGCTGGCTTGCTCCACCTTTCCCTGGCATGCTCAACCTTTCTCCGGCTTGCTCCACCTTTCTCTGGCCTGCTCTACCTTTTGCTGGCTTGCTCCACCTTTCCCTGGCATGCTCAACCTTTCTCCGGCTTGCTCCACCTTTCTCTGGCCTGCTCTACCTTTTGCTGGCTTGCTCCACCTTTCCCTGGTTTGCTCCACCTTTCACCGGCTTGCTCCACCCTTTTCTGACTTGCTCCACCGTTCTCCGACTTGCTTCACCATTCTCAGGATTGCTCCACCTTTCTCAAGCTTGCTCAATCGCTCTTTGGCTTACTCCACCTTTCCCTGGTCTAATCCACCTTTCACTCGCTTGCTCCACCGTTCTCTGGCTTGTTCCATCCTTCCCGGACATGCTCAACCTTTTTCTAGCTTGCTCCACCATTCTCTGGCTTGCTCTACCTTTCTCTGGCTTGTTCTATCCTTCTGTGGCTTGCCCCACCGTTCTTTGGCTTGCTCCACCGTTATTTGGCTTGTTCCATCGTTCTCAGGCTTGCTCCGCCTTTCCGTGGCTTGCTACACATTTCTCTGGCTTGCTCCACCTTTCCCTTGCTTGTTCCACCTTTCTCTGGCTTGCTCCACCTTTTTCTGCCTTACTCCTCATTTCTCTGGCTTGCTCCAGTGTTCTCTGGCTTGCTCCATCGTTCTTTGGCTTGCTCCACCTTTCTCTGGCTTGCTCCACCTTTCTCTGGCTTGCTTCACCTTTCCCTGGATCGCTCCACATTTCTCTGGCTTGCTCCACCATTCCTGGATTGCTCCGCCATTCTCTAGCTTGCTCTTCCTTTCTCTGGTTTGCTCCACCTTACCCTGGATTGCTCCATCTATCCATGGCTTGCTCCACCATTCTCAGGCTTGCTCCACCATTCTATAGCTTGCTCCACCTTTCTCCGGCTTGCTTCACCTTTCTCTGGCTTTCTCCTCCTTTCTCTGGCTTGCTCCACCTCTCTCTGGCTTCCTTCAATTTCATCTCGCTTGCTCTACCTTTCTGTGACTTGCTCTACTGTTCTCTGGTTTGCTCCAGTTTTCTCTGGCTTGCTCCACCTTTCCCTGGCATTCTTTACCTTTCTCTCGCGTGCTCCACCTTTCTCTGGCCTGCTCCACATTTCCCTGGCTTACTCCACCTTTCATTGGCTTGCTCCACCTTTCCCTTGCTAACTCCAACATTTTTTTGCTTGCTCCACCTTTCTCAGGCTTGCTCCGCCTTTCGATGGCTTGCTCCACCTTTCCCTGGCTTGCTCCACCTTTCTCTGGTTTGCTCCACCTTCCTCTGCTTGTTCAACCTTTCTGTGGAGCGCTCAACCTTTGTCTGGCTTGCTCCACATTTACCTGGCTTTCTAGACCTTTCTCTGGCTTGTTCAACCTTTCCCCGGCTTGCTCCACCGTTTTCCGGTTTGCTCCACCTTCCTGTGGATTGCTCCACCTTTCTCTGGCTTGCTCCACCCTTCCCTGGCTTGCTCCACCGTTCGTTGGCATGCTCCACCTTCCTGTGGATTGCTTTACCTTCCTCTGGTTTGCTCCACCTTTCTCTGGCTTGCTCCACCGTTATTTGGCTTGCTCCACCTTTCTCTGGCTGGCTCTACCTTTCTCTAGCTTGCTCGATCTTTCTCTAGCTTGCTCCAATATTCTCTGGCTTGCTCCACCTTTCTTTGGATTGCTCCACCTTTCTCGAGCTTCCTCTACGCTACTTTGGCTTGCTCTACCAATCTCTGGCTTGCTCCACTGTTCTCTGGCTTGCTCCACCTTTCTATGGCTTGCTCCACCTGTCTCTCACTTCCTCCATCATTCTCTAGCTTGCTCCACCTTTCTCAGGCTTGCTCCACCTTTCCCTGGCTTGCTCCACCTTTCTCTGGATTGCTCCACCTTTCCCTGGCTTGCTCCAACTTTCTCTGGCTTGCTCCACCTTTCTCTGACTTACTCCATCTTTCTTGGGCTTGCTCCACCGTTATCTGGATTGCTCCACCGTTCTCTACCTTGCTCCATCTTCTCTGGCTTACCCAACCTTACTCTCGCTTGGTCCACCTTTCCCTGGCTTGCTGTACCTTTCTTTGGCTTGTTCCACCGTTATATGCCTTGCTCGACCATTCTCTAGCTTGCTCTACCTTTCTCTGCCTTGCTTCACCATTCTCTGGCTTTCTCCACCTTTCCCTAGCTTGCTCCATCTTTCTCTGGCTTGCTCCACCATTCTCTGGCTTGCTCCCCTGTTCTCTGCCGTGCTCCACCTTTCTCTGGCTATCTCCACCTTTCGCTAGCTTGCTCCACCTTTCTCTGGCTTGCTACACCTTTATCTGGCTTGCTTCACCTTTCTCTGGCTTGCTCCACCGTTCTCTGGCTTGCTCCACTTGTCTCTGGATTTCTCCAACGTTCCCTTGAAGAATCCACTTTTCTCTGGCTTGCTGAATCTTTTGCTAGCTTGCTCCACCTTTCTTTGGCTTGCTCAACCTTTCTCTGGCCTGCTCCGCCTTTTGCCGGCTTGCTCCACATTTCTCTGGCTTGCTCATCCTTTCCCTGGCTTGCTCCAATATTTTCTGGCTTACTCCACCTTTCTCTGGCTTGCTCCACCCTTCTCTGGCTTGCTCGACCGTTCCTTGGGTTGTTCAACCTTCTCTGGATGGCTCCACCTTCCTCTGGTTTGCTCCACCTTTCTCTGGCTTACTCCACCGTTCTTTGGCTTGCTCAA
>SZWC01006486.1:24718-35192 GCA_023375785.1 Penium margaritaceum
TTGCTCATCCTTTCCCTGGCTTGCTCCAATATTTTCTGGCTTACTCCACCTTTCTCTGGCTTGCTCCACCCTTCTCTGGCTTGCTCGACCGTTCCTTGGGTTGTTCAACCTTCTCTGGATGGCTCCACCTTCCTCTGGTTTGCTCCACCTTTCTCTGGCTTACTCCACCGTTCTTTGGCTTGCTCAAACCTTCTCTGGCTTCTCTACCTTTCTCTAGCTTGCTCCATCTTTCTCTAGCTTGCTCCAATATTCTCTGGCTTGCTCCACCTTTCTCTCGATTTCTCCACCTTTCTCGAGCTTGCTCTAGACTTCTTTGGCTTGCTCTACCGCTCTCTGGCTTGCTCCACTGTTCTCTGGCTTGCTCCACCTTTCCATGGCTTGCTCCACCTGTCTCTCGCTTCCTCCATCATTCTCTGGCTTGTTCCACCTCTCTCGGGCTTGCTCCACCTTTCCCTTGCCTGCTCCACCTTTCTCTGGCTTTCTCCAACTTTCCCTGGCTTGCTCCAACTTTCTCTAGCTTGCTCCACCTTTCTCTGACTTACTCCATCTTTCTCGGGCTTTCTCCACCGTTATTTGGATTCCTCCACCGTTCTCTGGCTTGCTCCACCTTTCTTTCACTTGGTCCACCTTTCCTTGGCTTGCTCTACCTTTCTCTGGCTTGCTGCACCGTTATTTGGCTTGCTCGACCATTCTCTGGCTTGCTCTACCTTTCTGTGCCTTGCTTCACCATTCTCTGGCTTTCTCCACCTTTCCCTAGCTTGCTCCATCTTTCTCTGGCTTGCTCCACCATTCTCTGGGTTGCTCCCTGTTCCCTGGCTTGCTCCACCTTTCGCTGGCTTGCTCCACCTTTCTCTGGCTTGCTCCACCTTTATCTGGCTTGCTTCACCTTTCTTTGGCTTGCTCCACCGTTCTCTGGCTTGCTCCACTTGTCTCTGGCGTTTTCCAACGTTCCCTGGAAGACTCCACTTGTTGAATCTTTTGTTGGCTTGCTCCACCTTTCTCTGGCTTGCTCTACCTTTCTCTGGCCTGCTCCACCTTTTGCTGGCTTTCTCCACATTTCTCTGGTTTGCTCATCCTTTCCCTGGCTTGCTCCAATATTTTCTGGCTTACTCCACCTTCCTCTGGCTTGCTCCGCCGTTCTCTGACTTTCTCCACATTTGTCTTGCTTGCTTCACCTTTCCCTGGCTTGCTCCACCTTTCTTTGCCTTGCTCCACCTACCTCTGGATTGCTCCACCTTTCTGCGGCTTGCTCCACCTTTCTCTGGCTTGCTCCACCGTTCTCTGGCTTGCTTGTCTTTTCTCTGGCTTTCTCCATCTTTCTCTGGCTTACTCCACCTTTCTCTCGTTTGCTCCAACGTTCTCTGGCTTGCTCCACCTTTCTTTGGCTTGCTCTTCCTTCTCCTGCATTGCTCCACCTTTCTCTGGCCTGCTCCACCATTTTCTAGCTTGCTCCACGTTTCCCTGGCTTGATCAACCTTTCTCTAACTTGCTCCACCATTCTCTGGCTTGCTCCACCTTTCTGTGGCTCCAGATTTCCCTAGCTTGCTCCGCATTTCTCTGGCTTGCTCCTCGTTTCTCTGGCTTGCTCCACTGGTCTCAGACTTGCTCAACCTTTTTCTCGCTTGCTCCACCTTTCCCTGGCTTGCTCCACCTTTCTCTGGCTTGCTCCACTGGTCTCAGACTTGCTCAACCTTTTTCTCGCTTGCTCCACCTTTCCCTGGCTTGCTCCACCTTTCTCTGGCTTGCTCCACCTTTCTCTGGCTTGCTCAGCATTTCCCATGCTTGCTCCACCCTTCTCTGGCTTGCTCCATCCTTCTCTGGCTTGCTCGACCGTTCTTTGGCTTGCTCCACCTTCCTCTGGATTGCTCCACCTTCCTCTGGTTTGCTCCACCTACCTCTGGCTTCCTCCACCGTTCTTTGGCTTGCTCAACCTTTCTCTGGCTTGCTCTACCTTTCTCTAGCTTGCTCCATCTTTCTCTAGCTTGCTCCAATATCCTCTAGTTTGCTCCACCTTTCTCTGGATGGCTCCACCTTTCTGGAGCTTGCTCTACACTTCTTTGGCTTGCTCTTCCGTTCTCTGGCTTGCTCCAACGTTCTCTTGCTTGCGCCACCTTTCTATGGCTTGCTCCACCTGTCTCTCGCTTCCTCCATCATTCTCTGGCTTGCTCCACCTTTCTCGGGCTTGTTCCACCCTTCCCTGGCTTGCTCAACCTTTCTCTGGCTTGCTCCACCTTTCCCTGGCTTGCTCCAACTTTCTCTGGCTTGCTCCACCTTTCTCTGACTTACTCCATCTTTCTCGGGCTTGCTCCACCGTTATCTGGATTGCTCCACAGTTCTCTGGCTTGTTTCACCTTTCTCTGGCTTGCCCAACCTTTCTCTTGCTTGGTCCATCTTTCCGTGGCTTGCTCCTCCTTTTGCTGGCTTGCTCCACCGTTATTTGGCTTGCTCGACCATTCTCTGGCTTGCTCTACCTTTCTCTTCCATGCTTCACCATTCTCTCGCTTTCTCCACCTTTCCCTAGCTTGCTCCATCTTTCTCTGGCTTGCTCCACCATTCTCTGGCTTGCTCCCATGTTCTCCGGCTTGCTCCACCTTTCTCTGGCTTTCTCCACCTTTCACTGGCTTGCTCCACCTTTCTCTGGCTTGCTCCACTTTGATCTGGCTTGCTTCACCTTTCTTTGGCTTGCTCCACCTTTCTCTGGCTTTCTCCACCTTTCACTGGCTTGCTCCACCTTTCTCTGGCTTGCTCCACTTTGATCTGGCTTGCTTCACCTTTCTTTGGCTTGCTCCACCGTTCTCTGGCTTGCTCCACTTGTCTCTGGGTTTCTCCAACGTTCCCTGGAAGACTCCACTTTTCTCTGGCTTGCTGAATCTTTTGCTGGTTTGCTCCACCTTTCTCTGGCTTGCTCCACCTTTCTCTCGCCTGCTCCACCTTTCGCTAACTCCACCTTTCTCTAGCTTGCTCCACCGTTCTCTGGCGTGCTCCACATTTGTCTTGCTTGCTTCACCTTTCCCTGGCTTGCTCCACCTTTCTTTGGCTTGCTCCACCTACCTTTGGATTGCTCCACCTTTCTCTGGCTTATTCCACTTTTCCCTAGCTTGCTCCACCTTTCTGTGGCTTGCTCCACCTTTCTCTGGCTTACTCCACCTTTCTCGGGCTTGCTCAATTGTTCTCAGGCTTGCTCCACCTTTCTCTCACTTGCTCCAACGTTCTCTGGCTTGCTCCACCTTTCTTTGGCTTGCTCTTCCTTCTCCTGGATTGCTCCACCTTTCTCTGGCCTGCTCCACCATTCTCTAGCTTTATCCACCTTTCCCTGGCTTGATCCACCTTTTTCTAACTTGCTCCACCATTCTCTGGCTTGCTCCACCTTTCTTTGGCTTGCTCTTCCTTCTCCTCGATTGCTCCACCTTTCTCTGGCCTGCTCCACCTTTCTCTGGTCTGCTTCACTGTTCTCTGGCTTTCTCCACCGTTCTCTGGCTTGCTCCACCTTTCTCTCACTTGCTCCAACTTTCTCTGGCTTGCTCCACCCTTCCCTGGATTGCTCCTCCCTTCTCTGGCTTACTCCACCTTCCTCTGGATTGCTCCACCATTCTTTGGCTTGCTCCACCTTTCTCTGGCTTGCTTTACCGTTCCCTGGCTTGCTCCACCTTTCTCTGGCTTGCTCTACCTTTCTCTCGCTTGCTCTATATTTCTCTGGCTTGCTTCACCTTTCTCTCGCTTGCTCCATCGTTCTCGAGCTTACTCCACCTTTCTGTGGCTTGTTGTACATTTCTCTAGCTTGCTCCATTGGTCTCTGGTTTGCTCCACCGTTCTCTCGCCTGCTCCATCCTTCTCTGGTTTGCTCCACCAATCTCTAGCTTGCTCCACTGTTCTCTGGCTTGCTCCACCTCTCTCTGGCTTGCGGCCACTTTCTCTGGCTTGCTCCACCTTTCATTGGCCCGCTCCACCTTTCTGTGGCCTGCGCCACCTTTCTCTGGCCTGCTCCACCTTTCTCTGGTCTGCTTCACTGTTCTCTGGCTTTCTCCACCGTTCTCTGGCTTGCTCCACCATTCTCATGCTTGCTCCATCGTTCTTTGGCTTGCTTTACCTTCCTTTGGCCTACTCCACCTTTCTCTCACCTGTTCCACCGCTCTCTGGCTTGCTCCACCTTTCTGTGGCCTACCCCACCTTTCTCTGGTTTCCGCAACCATTCTCTGACTTGCTCCACCTTTCTCTGGCTTCTTCCACCGTTCTCTGGATTGCTCCACTGTTCTCTGGCTTGCTCCATCTTCCACAGGCTTGCTCAACAGTTCTGTCTTGCTGCACTTTTCTCTGGCTTGATCCACCATTCTCTAGCTTGCTCCACCTTTCCCTGGCCTGCTGCAACTTTCTCTGGCTTGCTCCACCTTTCTCTGGCTTGCTCTACCGTTCTCTGGATTCCTACACAGTTATCTGGCTTGCTTCACCATTTCTTGGCTTGGTCAACCGTCCTCTGGAGTGCTCCACTGTTCTGTGGCTTGCTCCATTGATTCTCTGGATTTCTCCACCTTTCTCTGGCCTACTCCACCTTCCATTGCCTGATCCACCATTCTCTGGCTTGGTCCACCTTTCTCTGGCTTGCTTCACTTTTCTCTGGCTTGCTCCACCGTTCTCTGGCTTCCTCCATCGTTCTTTGGCTTGCTCCACCATTCTCTGGCTTGCTTCACCTTTCTCTGGCCTGCTCCACTGTTCTCTGGCTTGCTCCACCGTTCTCTGGCTTCCTCCAACTTTCTCTGGCTTGCTCCTTCGTTCTTTGACCTGCTCGACCCTTGTCTGGCCTGCTCCACCTTTCACTGGCTTGCTCCACGTTTCCCTGGCTTTCTCCACCTTTCTCAGGGTTTCTCCATGTTTCTCTGGCTTGTTCCAACTTTCTCTGGCTTGCTCCACCTTTTTCTGGCTTGTTCCACCTTTCTTCGGCTTGCTCCATCTTTCTCTGGATTTCTCCACCTTTCTCTTGCTTGCTCCACCTTTCTTTTGCTTGCTTCACCGTCCTCTGGCTTGCTCCACCGTTCCCTGGCTTGCTCCACCTTTCTATGGCTTGCTCTACCGTTCTTTGACTTTCTCCTCCTTTCTCTGGCTTCATCCACCTTTCTCTGGCTTGCTCAACCCTTTGCTGGCTTGCTCCATCTCTCTCTGGCTTGCTCCACTGTTTTCTGGCCTGCTCCACCTTTCTCTGGCCTTCTCCACCATTTTCTGGCTTGCCCCACCTTTCTCTGGCTTGCTCTAACTTTCTCTGCCTTGCTCCACCTTCCTCTGGATTTATCCACCTTACTCTGGCTTGCTCAACCGTTCACTTGCTTGCTCCATTGTTATCTCGCTTGCTCCACCTTTCTCTGGCTTGCTCCACGGCTCTCTGGCTTGCTCCACCATTCTCTGGCTTGCTCCACCGTCTTCTGGCTTGCTCCACCGTTCTCTGGCCTGCTCTTCCTTTGTGTGGCTTTCTCCACTTTTCCTGGCTTGCTCCACCTTTCTCTGGTTTGCTCCACCTTTCCCTGGCTTGCTCCACCTTCCTCTGGCTTGCTCCACCTTTCCATGGCTTGCTCCACTGTTCTGTGGCTTGCTCCACATTTCTTTGGCTTGCTCCATCGTTCTCTCGCTTTCTCCAGCGGTCTCTGGCTTGCTCCACCTTTCTCTGGCTTGCTCCACTGTTCTCTAGCTTGCTCCACCGCTCTCTGGCTTGCTCCACCATTCTCTGGCCTGCTCCATCTTTCTTTGGCTTGCTCCATTGATCTCTGACCTGCTCCACCCTTGTCTGGCCTGCTCCACCTTTCACTGGCCTGCTCCAACTTTTACTGGTTTTCTCCACCTTTCTTAGGATTTGTCCATCTTTATCTTGCTTGTTCCACCTTTTCCTGGCTTGCTCCACCTTTCTATGGCTTACTGCACCTTTCCCTGGCTTGCTCCACCTTTATCTGGCTTTCTCCACCTTTCTTTGGCTTGCTCCACTGTTCTCAGACTTGCTCCACCGTTCTCTGGCTTGCTCCACCTTTGTCTTGCTTGCTTCACCTTTCTCTGGCCTGCTCTACCTTTCTCTGACTTTCTACAACTTTCCCTGGCTTGCTCCACCTTTCTCTGGCTTGCTCCACCTTTCTCCGGCTTGGACCACCTTTCTCTGGCTTGCTCTACCTTTCTCTGGCTTGCTCCACCTTTCTCTGCCTCCGTCCACATTTCTCTGGCTTGCTCCACCGTTCTCGGGCTTGCTCCACTGTTCTCTGGCTTGCTCCACTATTCTCTAACTTGCTCCATCTTTCCCTGGCTTGCTCCACCTTTCTCCGGTTTGCTCCACCTTTCCCTGGCTTTCTTCACCTTTCTCTGGCTTGGTCCACCTTTCCCTGGCTTGCTCCACCTTTCTCCGGTTTGCTCCACCTTTCCCTGGCTTTCTTCACCTTTCTCTGGCTTGGTCCACCTTTCCCTGGCTTGCTGCATTGTTCTCTGGCTTGCTCCACCTTTCTCTGGCTTGCTCCACTTTTTCCTAGCTTGCTTCACCTTTCTTTGGTTTGCTCTACCTTTCCCTGGCTTGCTTCAACTTCCACCAGATTGCTCTACTTTTCTCTGGCTTCCTCCACCTTTCTCTGGCTTGCTCCACCTTTCTCTGGCTTGCTCCACCTTTCGCTGGCTTGCTCAACCTTTCTTCGGCTTGCTCCACATTTCTCTGGCTTGCTCCACCTTTCCTTAGCTTGCTCCACCGTTATCTGGCTTGCTCCAACTTTCTCTGGCTTGCTCCATCGTTCACTCGCTTGCTCCATTGTTCTGTGGCTTGCTCCACCGTTATCTGGCTTGCTCCACCGTTCTCTGGCTTGCTCCACCTTTCTCTGGCTTGCTCCACCTTTCTTTGGCTTGGTCCACCTTTCTCTGGCTCCATCCACCTTTCTCTGGATTGCTCTACCTTTCTCTGCCTTGCTCCACCTTTCTCTGGCTTGCTCTACCTTTCTCTGGCCTGCTCCACTGTTCTCTGGATTGCTCCACCGTACTCTGGCTTTGGCCAGTTTCTCTGGCTTGCTCCACCATTCTCTGGCGTACTCCACCTTTCTCTGTCTTGCTCCACCTTTCTCTGGCTTGCCCCACCTGTCCCTGGCTTGCTCCAGCTTTCTCTGGCTGGCTCCACCTTTCTCTGGCTTGCTCTATCTATCTCTTGCTTGCTCCACCATTCTCAGGTGTGCTCCACCATTCTCTTGCTTACTCCATCTTTCTTTGGCTTGCTCTACCTTTCTCTGGTTCGCTCCACCTTTCCCTGACTTGCTCCACCTTTCTCTGGCTTGCTCCACCTTTGCCTGGCTTGATCCACCATTCTCTGGCATGCTCCACCTTTCTCTGGCTTGCCCTACTGTTAGCTGGCTTGCTCCACCTTTCTCTGGCTTGCTCCACTTTTCCCAGGCTTGCTTCAACTTTCTCCGGCTTGCTCCACCTTTCTCTGACTTGCTCCACCTTTCTCTGGCTTGTTCCACCTTTCTCTGGCTTGCTCCACCGTTCCCTCGCTTGCTCCAGCCTTCTCTGGATTTCTCCAGCATGTTCTGGCTTGCTCAACCATTCTCTGGCTTGCTCCACCGTTCTTTAGCTTGCTCCACCTTTCTCTGGCTTACTCCAGCATTTTTTGGCTTGCTCCACCTTTCTGTGGCTTGCTCCAAATTTTGTTGGCTTGCTCCACCTCTTTCTGGCTTGCTCCAGCGTTTTCTGACGTGCTCCACCTTTCTTTGGCTTTCTCCACCTTTCCTTGGCTTGCTATACCCCTCTCTGGCTTGCTCCACTGTTCTCTGACTTACTCCAAATTTCTCTTTCTTGCTCCACATTTCTCTGGCTTGCTCCACCATTCTCTGGCTTGCTCCAACTCTCTTTGGCTTGCTTCACCTTTCTCTTGCTTGCTCCAGCGATCTCTGGCTAGCTCCACCTTTTTCTGGCTTGCTCCACCTTTCTCTGGCTTGCTCCACCGTTCTCTCACTTGCTCCACCTTTCTCTGGAGTGCTCCACCTTTCCCTGGCTTGCTCCACCTTTCTCTGGCCTTTTCAACCTTTCCGTGGCGTGCTCCACCCTTCTCTGGCTTGCTCCACCTTTTCATGCCCTGCTTCACCGTTCTCCGGCTTGCTCCACCTTTCTCTGGCTTGCTCCACTGTTCTCTGGCTTGCTCCACCTTTCTCTAGCTCGCTCCACCTTTCTCCGATTTGGTCCAAATTTTTGTGGCTTGCTCTACCTTTCTCTGGCTTGCTCCACCTTTCTCTGGCTTGGCCCACCTTTCTCTCTCTCTTCACCTTTCTATGGCTTGCTCCGTCTTTCTCTGGCTTGCTCCACTTTTCTCTGGCTTGCTCCACCTTTCCCTGGATTCATCCACCTTTCTCTGGCTTGCGCCACCATCCCTTGGCTTGTTCCACCAATCACTGTTTTGCTCCATCTTTTTCTGGCTTGCTCCACCGTTCTCTAGGTTTTTCCACCATTCTCTGGCATGTTCTACCGTTTTCTGGCGTGTTCCACCTTTTGCTGGACTGCTCCACCTTTCTCTTGCTTGCTCCACCGTTATCTTGCTTGCTCCACCGTTTGCTGGCTTGCTGCACCTTTTTCTGGCTTGCTCCACCTTACTCTGGCTTGCTCCACCATTCTCTGGCTTGCTTCACCGTTCTGTGGCTTGCTCCAACGTTTTGTGGCTTGGTCCACAGTTGTCTTGCTTGCTTCACATTTCTCCGGCTTGCTCCCAATTCTTCTAGCCTTCTCCTCCCTTCTCTGGCCTGCTCTACCTTTCTCTGGCCTGCTTCACCTTTCTCTGGCCTACTCCACCATTATCTGGCTTGCTCCACCAGTCTCTGGCTTGCTTCAGCATTCCCTGGCCTGTTCCACCATTCTCTGGCTTGCTCCACCTCTCTCTGGGCTTTTCCACCTTTCTCTCACCTATTCCACTGTTCTCTGGCTTGCTCCAACTTTCTCCCCTGCTCCACCTTTATCTGGCCTGTGCCACCTCTGTCTGGCCTCCTCCACCTTTCTCTGGATTGCTCCACCTTTCTCTGGCTTCCTCCACCGTTCCCTGGCGTGTTCCACTATTCTCTGGCTTGCTCCACCTTTCTTTGCCTTTCTCCACCGTTCCCTTGCTTGCTACACTGTTCTCTGGCTTGATCCACCTTTCTCTGACCTACTCCACCTTTCTTTGGCTTGCTCCACCTTTCTCAATCTTGCTCCACTGTTCTCTGGCTTGCTCCACCTTTCTTTGGCTTGCTGCACCGTTCTGTGGCTTGCTCCACCGTTCTCTGCCTTGCTCAATCTTTCTTTGGCTTGCTCCACCGTTCTCTGTCCTGCTCCACCTTCCTCTGTTCTGCTCCACCTTTCTCTGGCTTGTTCTGTCAGGATGAGAACCGCGTGGATGCGGTCCCGACGTTGGTCTAATAGACTCTACTGGTTCACGTCTACTGTTTTGGGCGAATCTGAGACTGATCGTGAGCTTTGTGGTCGCCTCATGCTATGTGAGTAGGAATTCAGAGACTGTCAGTTTGCGAAGGGAATAATGTTGTTTTGCGTTATTTGTTGAGCATGGACATGATCAAAATATTTCTAGGGCTAGTCATGTGCTCTCCAATGCACCAAATCCGCGTGCAATTTGGCCAAGCGTAGGCCAAGTTATGCTTGCCGAAGCGCAGGTTTCACCCACCACAGAAATGCCTAACGCCTCCATGGTGCACACACGCCGTGGTGCCTTCCTTCACCTGCGAAGCACCTTTCCCAAGGCGCAGATCCTCTTGCACGTGGTGTAGGGGTCTCCTGCACTGTTTTCACGCACCCTACCCACTTTTGGGTCGAGTTTGGTGATGGGGTGTGATGAGGTTCGAAACCTGTCCGCGGACTTGCAGACAGAATTTTGACTAAGTTCCCGAGTAACAAAACGTAATACTGAGTTTCGGACGCCGAGCCATGATTTTGGCTNCAGTAACAACCTGCACTACTGGATCCGGTGGATGATCCACCTGATCAGGTGGATTATCCACCGGACGCCTCGGCAGGCCTTCCGGAGCAATTTCTCCAGATGGTATTTTTGTTACTCAATCCGGTCGATTATCCACCGGATTTTGAGTCGCAGCCGGCTCCCAGAGTCGCTGCGCATACCCCAACTTTGGAAAGCCATATCTCCCTTGATACTTGTCCGATTCAGACAAACAACTTCCACCGGATTCATCGACTTATCACAAATAAGGGGCAACCATCCTTTTTAAAATCCGAGCAATTGTCGAGCAGCCAGATCCGCCGGAGTGGAGTTTTCACTTTCTGGCGGCTCGTCGGCGCCTCTTAGCGCAGCACTTGGGCATGCGGAGGGGCAATTTTTCAACATGTTCCACCTTTCTCTGGCTTGCTCCACTGGTCTCTGGCTTGCTCTTCCTTTCTCTGGCTTGCTCCATCTTTCTCTTTCTTGCTCCACCGTTCTCTGGCCTGCTCCACCTTTCTCCGGCTTGCTCCACCTTTCTCTGGCTTGCTCCACCTTTCTCTG
>SZWC01006486.1:40023-51632 GCA_023375785.1 Penium margaritaceum
ATTCTCTGGCATGCACCACCTTTCTCTGGCTTGCCCTAATGTTCTCTGGCTTGCTCCACCTTTTTCTCGCTTGCTCCACCTTCCCCTAGCTTGCTTCAACTTTCTCCGGCTTGCTCCACCTTTCTCTGGCTTGCTCCACCTTTCTCTGGCTTGGTCCTCCTTTTTCTGGCTTGCTCCACCATTCCCTGGCTTTCTCCACCGTTCTCTGGCTTGCTCCAACTTTCTCTGGCTAGCTCCACCATTCTTTGGCTTGCTCCACCGTTCCCTGGATTTCTCCACCGTTCTCTGCCTTGCTCAACCGTTCTCTGGCTTGCTCCACCATTCCTTGGCTTGCTCCACTGTTCTCTGGCTTGCTCCACCATTTTCTGGCTTGCTTTACCGTTCTCTGGCTTGCTCCACCTTTTTCTGGCTTGCTCCACCTTTGTTTGGCTTGCTCCACCTTTCTCTGGCTTGCTCCACCTTTGTCTGGCTTGCTCCACTGTTCTTTGGCTTGCTCCACTGTTGTCTAGCTTGCTCCACCGTTCTCTGGCTTGCTCCACCTTTGTCTGGCTTGCTCCACCTTTCTCTGGCTTGCTCCACCTTTCCCTGGCTTGCTCCACCGCTATCTGGCTTGCTCCACCTTTCTTTGGCTTGCTCCACCTTTTTATGGCTTTCTCCACCTTTCTCTGGCTTGCTCCACCTTTCCCTGGCTTCCTCCATTTTTCTCTGGTTTGCTCCGCCTTTCTCGGGCTTGCTCCTCCTCTCTTTGGCTTGTCCCACCTCTCTCTGGCTTGCTGCACTTTTCTCTGGCTTGCTCCACCTTTCTCTGGCTTGCTCCACCTTTCTCTGGCTTGCTCCACCTTTCCCTGGCTTGCTCTACCTTTCTCTGGCTTGCTCTACCTTTCCCTGGTTTGCTCCATCTTTCTCTGGCCTGCTCTACCTTTCTCTGGCCTACTCCCGAACCATTTTTTCCCATCTGATCATTTGTGACTCGTACTATGGGTTGTCAACATTGGCCACACACAGTAAAATACTTTGGTCATGGTCAGTGACATATGCCTACTTCGTTCGTCATTATGCATGGTGGCAACACAGTTCCACTTTATATTCAATGTCTTTGTACTTGCTAGTTTATAACTAGTATTCCCATTTCATTGTTCCCCCCTCTGACCATTTGTGACTCATGTTATGAGCTGTCAACATTGACCCATTATAGTTAAACTCTTCGGTCATGATACGTGACATGTGCCTTTTTTGGTTTTTCATTGTACATTGTAGCAACACCAGGCTACTACTTATTGAAGGTCTTTGTACACGCTAATAGATAAGTAGTATTCTGAAACGATAGTTTATCCCTGTGACCATTTGTGACTTGTGTTATGAGTTGTCAGCATTGACCACACATAGTGAAACTCTCTGTTCATGTTAAGTGACATATGACTATCCGGGTTGATTATTGTGCATGGTAGTCACACCGTGCCCCTACTTATTGGAGATCGTTATACTACCTAGTTGATGAATAGTATTCCCAAACCATTGTTTCCCCCTCTGACCATTTATGACTCGTATTTGGGTTGTCAACATTGGTCACACATAGCGAAATTATGACCATTGGTCTGGTGTTGCTACAATGTACAATGAAAAACCTTGCCACTTCTTATTGAAGGTCTTTGTACTTGCAAGTTGAAACTAGTATCTCCAAACCATTCTATCCCCCTCTGACCATTTGTGACTCGTGTTATGAGTTGTCAATGTTGACCACACATAGTCAAATTATTTGGTTATGATCAGTGAAGTATGCCTACTTTGGTTGGTCATTGTGCATGGTCGCCACTCCGTGCCACTACTTATTGAAGGACTTTGTACCTGTAAGTTGATAACTAGTATTGCTAAACCATTGTTTCCCCCTATTACCATTTATGACTCGTGTTATAAGTTGTCAACATAGTCCACACACAGTGAAATTCTTTTGGTCATGGTCAGTGACATATGCCTCCTTTGGTTGGTCATTATTCATGGTAGAAACATCGTGCCACTACAAAAATAAAGGTCTTTGTACTTGCTAGATGAAATCTGGTGTTTTCAAACCATTTTTTCCCCATCTGACCATTTGTGACTCATATTATGGATTCTCACTGTTGACCACACAGAGTGGAATTCATTGTGCATGGTAGCCACACTGTGCCACTACTAACTTAAGGTCTTTGTACTTGCTAGTTTATAACTAGTATTCCCAAACCATTGATTCCCCCTCTTACCGTTTGTGACTCGTGTTATAAGTTGTGAACGTTGGCCACACATAGTGAAATTCTTTGGTCATAGTCAGTGGCATATGCCTACTTTGGTTGGTCATTGTGCATGGTATTCACAGCTTGCCACTACTTATTGAAGGTCTTTGTACTTGCTAGCTCATAAGTAGTGTTTCCAAACCATTCTTTCCCCTTCTGACCATTTGTGACTCGTGTTTTGGGTTGTGAACATTTGCCACACATAGTGGAATTCTTTGGTCATGGTCACTGACATAGCCACATTGTGCCACTACTCATTGAAGGTCTTTGTACTTGATAGTTGATAACTAGTATTCCCAAACCATTGTTTCCCCTCATACCATTTGTCACTTGTATCATGAGTTGTCAACGTTAACCACACAGAGTGGAATTCGTTCTTCATGATCAGCGACATATGCAAACTTTTGTTGGTCATTGTGCATGGTAGCCACACAGTGCCACTACTTATGGAAGGTCTTTGTACTAGCTAGTTGACAGCTAGTATTCCCAAGCCATTTTTCCTCCCTCTGACCATTTGTGACTTGTATTATGATTTGTGAAAGCCAAACACACATAGTAAAAATCTTTTGCCATGATCAGTGACATATGACTCATTTGGTTGGTCATTGTGCATGGTAGCCACACCGTGCCTCTACTTATTGATGGTCTTTGTACTTGCTAGTCAATACCTAGTATTCCCAAGCCATTGTTTCTCCATCTAACCATTTGCGCCTCGTATTATGAGTTGTGAAAGTTGGCCACACATAGTGAAATTCTTTGGTCATGGTCAGTGACATACGCCTAATTTTGTTGGTCATTATGCATGGTAGCCACACCGTGCGACTACTTATTGAATGTGTTTGTACTTGCTAGACGATACCTAGTGTTTCCAAACAATTTTTTTCCCCTCTGACCATTTGTGACTCGTATAATGAGCTGTCAACATTAACCCATCGTGGTGAAATTCTTTGGTCATGATCAGTGTCATATGCCTACTTTGGTTGGTCATTATGCATGGTATCTCCACTGTGCCACTACTTATTGAATGTCTGCTTACTTGCTAGGCGATACCAAGTATTCAAAAATCATTCTTTCTTCCTCCGACCATTTGTGACTCGCGTTTTGAGTTGTCAACGTTGACCACACACACCGTGGAGTTCTTTTTTCATACTCAGTGACATATGCCTAATTTGGTTGGTCATTGTGCCTGGTATCCACAGTCTGCCACCACTTATTGAAGCTATTTATACTTTCTAGTTGATAACTGGTGTTTCCAAACCATTCTTTCCCCCTCTGACCATTTGTGACTCGTGTTATGGGTTGTGAACATTGACCACACATAGTGGAATTCTTTGGTCATGGTCAGTGACACATGCCTACTTTGGTTGGTCATTGTGCATGGTAGCCACAGCGTGCGACCACTTGTTGAAGATCTTTGTACTTGCTAGACGATACCTAGTATTCCCAAACCATTGTTTCCCCCTCTGACCATTCGTGACTCATGTTATGGGCTGTCACGTTGACCACACATATTGGAATTCTTCGGTCATGGTCAGAGATAAATGCCTTCTTTGGTTGTTCATCGTGCATGGTAGTCACACCGTGCCAGTACTTATTAAAGGTCTTTGTACTTGTTAATTGATACCTAGTGTTTCCAAACCATGGTTTCTCCCTCTGACCATTTGTGACTTGTGTCATGAGTTCTCAATGTTGACCACCCATAGTGGAATTCTTTGGTCATGGTCAGTCACATATGTCTAATTTGGTTGGTCATTGTGCATGGTAGCCACACTGTTCCACTACTTCTAGACAATCTTTGTACTTTGTAGTTGATATCTAGCATTCCCAAACCATTATATCCCCCTCTGACCATTTGTGACTCGTACTATGAGTTGTCAACGTTAACCACACATGGCAGAATTTGTTGTTCATTATCAGTGAAAGATGCTTAGTCTTGATGGTCATTGTACATGGTAGCCACACCGTGCCACTATGTATGGGAGGTCTTTGTGCTAGCAAGTTGATAACTAGTATTCCCAAACCATTGTTTCTCCCTCTGATGATCTGTGACTTGTAGTATGAGTTGTGAACGCCGACCACATGTAGTAAAATTCTTTGGTCATGATCAGTGACATATGCCTACTTTGGTTGGTCATTGTGCATGGCAGACACACCATGCCTTCACTTATTGAGGGTCTTTGTACTTGCTAGTCGATACCTAGTATTCCCAAACCATTGTTTCACCCTCTCACCATTTGTGACTCACATATGAGTTGTGAACGTTGGCCACACATAGTGAAATTCGTTGGTCATGGCCAGTGACATATGCCTAATTTGGTTGGTCCTTATGCATGGTACCCACACCGTGCCACTACTTATTGAAGGTCTTTATACTTGCTAGGCAATACATCATATTCCCAAATCATAGTTTCCCCCTATGACCATTTGTGACTCGTGTTCTGAATTGTCAACATTGACCACACACAGTGGGATTCTTTGGTCATAGTCAGTGACATGCCTTCTTTGGTTGGTCATTGTGCATGGTAACCACACCGTACCGCTACTTATTGAACTTCTTTGTACTTGCGCGTCAGTAACTAGTATTGCCAAACCATTGCTTCGCCCCTCTGACCAGTTGTGACTCATATAAAGAATTTTCAACGTTGACCACACATAGTGAAATTCGTTGGTAATGGTCAGTCACATATGCCTACTTTGGTTGGTCGTTGTGCATGCTAGACACATCGTGCCACTACTCATTAAAGGTCTTTGTACTTGCCAGTCAATGAATAGTATTCTCAAACTATTGTTCCCCCCTCTTCTCATTTGTGATTTGTGTCATGAGTTTGCATCGTGGACCACCCATAGTGAAATTCTTTGGTCATGCTCCGTGACATATGCCTACTTTGGCCGGTCACTGTGCACGGTAGCCACACCGCGCCACTCCCTATTGAAGGTCTTTGTACTTGATAGTCAATAACTAGTATTCTCAAACCATTGTTGCCCCCTCTGACCAATTGTGACTTGTATTACAAGTCGTCAACGTTGACCACCCATAGTGAAGTTATTTGGTCATGGTCAGTGACATATGTCTACTTTGGTTGGTCATTGTGCATGGTAGCCACACCATGCCACTACTTATTGAAGGTCTTTGTACTTGCTATTTGATTACTAGTATTCCCAAACCATTGTTTCCCCTTCTGACCGTTTGTGACTTGTATTATGAGTTGTTATTGTTGACCACACATAGTGAAGTTCTTTGGTCATGGTCAGTGACATGCATACTTTGGTTGGCCATTGTGCATGGTAGCCACACGGTGCCACTACTTATAAAAGGTCTCTGTACTTGCTATTTGATAACTAGTATCCCCAAACCATTGTTTCCCCCTCTGACCATCTGAGACTTGTATTAAAGGTTGTCAACGTTGACCACACATAGTTGAATTCTTTGGTCATGGTCAGTGACATATGCCTACTTTGGTTAATCACTGTGCATGGTATCCACACCGTGTCACTACTCATTGAAGGTCTTTGTACTTTTTAGTTGATTGATAAGAATTCAAAAACCATTATTCCTCCCTCTGACCATCTGGGACCCGTATTATGATTTGGTCATGGTCAGTAGCAAGTATTCTCCAACAAGGGTGCAACTAGGGCACAACTAGGGTGCAACTAGGGCGTAGCTAGTACCTAACTGAGGTGCAACTAGTGTGCAACTGGGGCGTAACTAGGACACAACGAGGGTGCAAGTAGGGCGTAACTAGGGGGCAAGTAGGGTGCAAGTAGGATGCTACTAGGGCGCAAGTAGGATGCAACCAGGCCGGAACTAGGACTTAAGTAGGGCGTAAATAGCACGCAAGTAGGGCGCAACTAGGGCGCAGCTAGGGTGCAACTAGCGTGCAACTAGGGCGCAAGTAGGATGCAACCAGGCCGGAACTAGGACTTAAGTAGGGCGTAAATAGCACGCAAGTAGGGCGCAACTAGGGCGCAGCTAGGGTGCAACTAGCGTGCAACTAGAGCGCAAGTAGGGCGCAAGTGTGGTGCAACTAGGGTGCAACTAGGGCGCAAGTAGGGCACAAGTAGGGCATAAGTAGGGCGTAACTAGGGTGCAACTAGGGTGCAAGTAGGACGCAAGTAGGATGTAACTAGGACACAGCTAGAGCACAACTATGGCGTAACTAGGACGTAACTAGGGTGAAACTTGGATTAGGCTAGTGCCAACTTAGGCGCAACTGGGGTGCAACTAGGACGCAACTAGTGCGCAACTGGGGTGCAACTGGGGCGCAACTAGTGTGCAGCTAGTACGCAACAAGTGTGCAAATAGGGTGCAAGTAGGGCGCAACTAGGGCGCAGCTAGGGCGCAACTAGGGTGCAACTAGGGCGCAAGTAGGGCGCAAGTATGGCTCAACTAGGGCGCAATTAGGGCGCAAGTAGGGCGCAAGTAGGGCGCAAGTAGGGCATAAGTAGGGCACAAATAGGGTGCAACCAGGGTGAAACTAGGGTACAAGAAGGGCACAAGTAGGGTGCAACTAGGACACACTAGAGCACAACTAGGGTGTAACTAGGACGCAACTAGGGTGCAACTAGGGTTAGGCTAGTTCCAACTGAGGCGTAACTAGGGTGCAACTAGGGCGCAACTAGGGCGCAACTAGGCACAAGTAGGGAACAAGAAGGGTGCAAGTAAGGCGCAACTAGGGTGCAACTAGGGTTAGGCTAGTTCCAACTGAGGCGTAACTAGGGTGCAACTAGGGCGCAACTAGGGCGCAACTAGGCACAAGTAGGGAACAAGAAGGGTGCAAGTAAGGCGCAACTAGGGCGCAACTAGGGCACAAGTAGGGCGTAGCTAGTACCCAACTGAGGTGCAACTAATGTGCAACTAGGGTGCAACTAGGGTGCAACTAGGGCGCAACTAGGGCGCAACTAGGCACAAGTAGGGAACAAGAAGGGTGCAAGTAAGGCGCAACTAGGGCGCAACTAGGGCACAAGTAGGGCGTAGCTAGTACCCAACTGAGGTGCAACTAATGTGCAACTAGGGTGCAACTAGGGTGCAACTAGGGCACAACTAGGGCACAAATAAGACGCAAGTAGGATGCACGTAGGACATAAGTAGGGTGAAATCAGGAAGCAACTAGGGTGTAACTAGGGTGCAACTAGGGCGTGGCTAGTGTCCAACAGGGGCAAAACTAGGGCGCAACTAGGGTACAACTGGGGCGTAACTAGGGCGGAAGTAGGGCGCAACTAGGGAGTAAGTAGGGTGCAAGTAGGGCGCAAGTAGGGCGCAAGTATGGCGCAAATAGTGCGGAAATAGAGCGCAACTAGGGCACAAGTAGGGCGCAAGTAAGACGCAAGTATGGCACAACTAGGACGCAACCAGGATACAACCAGGGAGCAAGTATGACGCAAGTAGGGCGTAACTAGGGTGCAAGTAGGGCGCAAGTAGGGTACAACTAGAATGCAACTAGGACGTAACAAGGGCGCAAGTAGGATGCAAGTAGGGTACAAGTAGGATGCAACTAGGATGTAGCTATGGCGCAACTAGGGCGAAAGTAGGGTGCAAGTAGGGCGCAAGTAGGACGCAACTAGGGTGCAACTAGGGCATAAGTAGGGCGCAAGCAGGGCACAAGTAGAACGCGACTAGGGTGCAAAAAGGGCGCAAGTAGGACGCAACTAGGATGCAACTAGGGTGGAACTAGGACGTATCTAGTGCCCAACTGAGGCACAACTATGGTGCAACAAGGGCGTAACTAGGGCACAACTAGGGCGCAAGTAGCGCGCAACCAGGGCACAAGTAGGGTGTAACAAGGGTGTAACTAGAGCGAAAGTAGGACACAAGTAGCTAAGGTGGAGCAAGCCAGAGAAAGGTGGAGCAAGCCAGAGAAAGGTGGAACAAACCCGAGAAAGGTAAGGCAAGCCAGAGAAGGGTGAAGCAAGCTAGAGAACGGTGGAGCAAGCCAGAGAAAGGTGGAGCAAGCCTGAGAATGGTGGAGCAAGCCAGAGAAAGGTGGAGTAAGCCAGAGAACGGTGGAACAAGCCAAGGAACAATGGAGCAAGACATAGAAAGGTGGAGCAAGCCAGAGAAAGGTGGAGTAAGCCAGAGAACGGTGGAACAAGCCAAGGAACAATGGAGCAAGACATAGAAAGGTGGAGCAAGCCAAGAAAATGTGGAGCAGCCAGAGAATGGTGGAGCAAGCCAGAGAAAAGTGGAGCAAGCCAGGGAAAGGTGGAGCAAGCCAGAGAAATGCAGAGCATGTCAGCGACAGTGGAGCAAGTCATAGAAAGGTGGAGCAAGCCAGAGAACGGGGAGGCAAGCCAGCAAAGGTGGAGTGAGCCAAAGAAAGTTAGAGCAAGCCAGAGAAAGGTGGAGCAAGCCAGAGAAAGGTGGAGCATCCGAGAGAAAATTGCAGCAAGCCAGAGAAAGGTGGAGCAAGCCAGGGAAAGGTGGAGTAAGCAAGAGAAAAGTGGAGCAGGCCTGTGAAAGGTGGAGCAATCCAGGGAAAGATGGAGCAAGCCAGAGGAAGGTGGAGCAAGGCGGAGAACGCTAGATCAAGCTAGAGAAAGGTGGAGCAAGCCAGATAACGGTGGAGCACACCAGAGAAAGGTGCAGCAAGCCAGAGAAAGATGGGCCAAGCCAATCAAGGTGGAGCAATTCAGAGAAGTGTGGAACAAGCCAGAGAAAGGTAGCGCAAGCCAGAGAAAAGTGGAGCAAGCAAGGAAAAGGTGGAGCAAGCAAGAGAAAGGTGGAGCAAGCCAGAGAAATGTGAATGAAGCCAGAGAAACGGTGGAGCAAGCCAGGGAAAGGCGGAGCAAGCCAGATAAAGGTGGAGAAAGCCAGAGAATGGTGGAGCAAGCCAGAAAAATCTGGAGCAAGCCAGGGAAAGGCGGAGCAAGCCAGATAAAGGTGGAGAAAGCCAGAGAATGGTGGAGCAAGCCAGAAAAATCTGGAGCAAGCCAGGGAAAGGTAGAGCAAGCCGGAGAAAGGTGGAGCAAGCCAGAGAAAGGTGGAGCAAGCCAGAAATGGTGGAGCAAGCCAAAGAATGGTGGAGCAAGCCATCGAATGGTGGAGCAAGCCAAGGAAAGGTGGAACAAGCAAGAGAAATGTGGAGCAAGCTAGAGAATGGTGGAGCAAGGCAGAGTACGGTGGAGCAAGCCTGAGTACGGTGGAGCAAGCCAGAGAAAGGTCGAGCAAGCCAGAGAATGGCGGAGCAAGTCAGAGAAAGGTGGAGCAAGCCAGAGAAAGGTGGAACAAGCAAGAGAAAAGTGGAGCAAGTCAAATAATGGTGGAGCAAGCCAGAGTGGTAGAGCAGGCTAGAGAAAGGTGGAGCAGGCCACAGAAAGGTGGAGCATGCCACAGTAAGGTGGAGAAAGCCAGAGAATGCGTGAGCAAGCCAGAGAACAGTGGAGATGGCCAGAGAAAGAAGGAGCAAGCTAGAAAAAAGTGGAAAAAGCGAGAAAAAGGTGCAGCATGCCAGAGAAAGGTGAAGCAAGCCAGAGAAAGGTGGAGCAAGCCAGAGAAAGGTGGATCAGGCCAGAGAAAGATCGAGCAAGCCAGATAAAGGTGGAGCAAGCCAGAGAACGGTGGAGCATGCCAGAGAACGGTGGCGCAATTTGGATAACAGTAGAACAAGCAAGAGAAAGGTGGAGTAGACCAGAGAAAGGTAGAGCAAGCAACAGAACGGGGGAGCAAGCTAGAGAACGGTTAAGCAAGCAACAGTACAGTGGAGCAAGCCAGAGAATAGTGGAGGAAGCCAGAGAATGGTGGAGCAAGAAAGAGAAAGTTGGGCCAAGCCAAAGAATGGTGTAGCAAGCCAAAGGACGGTGGTGCAGGCCAGAGAAAGGTGAAGCGGGCTATAGAAAGGTGGAGCATGCCAGAGAAATGTGGAGCAAACCAGAGAAAGGTTGATCAAGTCACATAACAGTGGAGCAAGCCAGAGAAACGTGGAGCAAGCCAGAGAAAGGTGTAGTAAGCCGGAGAAAGGTGGTGCAAGCCAGAGAAAGGTGGAGCAAGGCAGAGGAAGGTGGAGCAAGCCAGAGACAGGTACAATATGCTAGAGAGAGGTGGAGCAAACCAAAGGAAGATGGAGAAAGCCATGAAAAGGTGGAGCAAGCCAGAGAAAGATGGAGCGAGCCAGGGAAAGGTGGAGCAAGCCAGAGAAAGGTGGAGCAAGCCCAAGAAAGGTGGAGCCAGCCGGGGAAATGTGGAGCAAGCCAGGGAAAGCTGGAGCAAGCCAGAGAAACATGGAACAAGCCAGGGAAAGGTGAAGCAAGCCAGAGAAAGGTGGAGCAAGCTAGTGAATGATGGACCAAAGGAGAGACAGGTGGAGCAAACCACAGAAGGTTGGAGCAAGCCACAGAACGGTGGAGACACCCAGAGAACGGTGGAGAAAACCAGAGAATGGTAGAGCAAGCCAGATAACGATGGAGAAAGTCAGAGAAAGGTGGAGCAATTCAGAGAAAGGTAGAGCACGCCCGAGAAAGGTGGGGCAAGCCAGATAAGGGTTGAGCAAGATAGAGAATGGTGGAGCAAGCCAGAGAAAGGTGAAGCAAGCAAGAGAAAGGTGGAACAAGCCATGGAAAGGTGGATCAAGCCAGGGAAAGGTGGAGCAAGCCAAAGAAAGGTGGATGAAGCCAGATAATGGTGAAGAAATCCAGGGAAAGATGGAGCAAGCCAGAGAAAGGTGGAGCACGCCTGAGACGCTAGAGCAAGACAGAGAAAGGTGGAGCAAGTCAGAGAACTGTTGAGCAAGCCAGAGAAAGGTGGAGCAAGCCAGAGAAGAGTGGAGCAAGCCAGGAAAAGGTGGAGCAAGCCAGAGAAAGGTGGAGCAATCTAGAGAAAGGTGGATCAAGCCAGAGAAAGGTGGAGCAAGCCAGAGAAAGGTGGAGCAAGCCAGGGAAAGACGGGGCAAGCCAGAGAAAGGTGAAGAAAGCCAGAGAACGGTGGAGCAAGCAAGAGAAACGGTGGAGCAGGCCAAAGAACGTTGGAGCAAGCCAGGGAAAGGTGGAGAAAGCCAGAGAAAGGTCGAGAAAGCCTAGGAAAGGTGGAGCACGCCAGAGAGGGGTGGAGCAAGCCAAATAAAGGTGGAGCAAGCCAGGGAAAGGTGGAGCAAGCCAGAGGAAGGTGGAGCAAGCCAGGGAAAGGTGGAGCAGGCCAAAGAAAGGTGGAGCAAGCCAGAGAAAGGTGGAACATGTCAGGGAAAGGTTGAGAAAGCCAGAGAAAAGTGCAGCAAGCCAGGGAATGGTGGAGCAAGCCACAGAAAATTGGAGCAAGCCACAGAAAGGTGAAACAAGCCAAAGAAAGGTGGAGCAAGCCAGAGAAAGGTGGAGCAAGCCAGAGAAAGGTGGAGCAAGCCAAAGAAAGGTGGAGAA
>SZWC01006486.1:66679-83953 GCA_023375785.1 Penium margaritaceum
GGTGGAGCAAGCCAGAGAACGGTGGAGCAAGGCAGGGAACGGTGGAGACAGACATGGTATGGTGGAGCAAGCCAATGAAAGGTGGAGCAAGCCAGAGAATGGTGGAGCAAGCCAGAGAAAGGTGGAGTAAGCCAGGGAAAGGAGGCGCAAGCCAGAGAAAGGTGGAGCATGTCAAAGAACGGTGGAGCAAGCTAGCAAAAGGTGGAGCAAGCGAGAGAAAGGTGGAGCTAGCCAGAGAACGGTGGAGCAAACCAGCAAAACGTGGAGTAAGCCAGAGAAAGTTAGAGCAAGCCAGAAAAATGTGGAGCAGGACAAAGAACGGTGGAGCAAGCCTTGATATTGGTGATTTTCTGCATGCGCTTGTGAGGAGGTATGTAGAGTCCTGGGTGTGGGACATTGGTTGGTGGAGGACCTGGATGTGAGGGCTTTTGCGTTGTTGCAGCATCGGGGTTAGGGGATGGAGTTACTGCTGTTAGTGCACTTGCAGCTTGATGCGGGGGGATACAGTCAGTGAAGGGGCTGCTGCAGGTGTTGTCCCATGTCGAGGAGTGAGGGACTGATGGTTCCGGCTCCTTCTCTGGGAGGATGGATTTGCCATAGTATGCGATCATGGAGTTAACTTCTTCTGGAGTGAAAGGGGTCGCCCAATTGAAGGTTGGTAGAATGTAGGTATAGGCGTTTGCAGCTGGTGGAGAAGATTGGTCAGAGTACTCAATGGGTGGAGGATTCGTTGGCGGGTTGTGAGGAGAAAAGTCGACATCTGTCTCTGCTAGTTCAGTGCGGTAAGAGGGAGCTGGCAGACAGAATGAACATTGGCAGGGTAGATCATACAGCTAAGTTGTGAGAGTGAGTGTTTCTTCATCAAAGGTGAATTCAATGGTACTTTCTTCATTGAAGAAGTGCTGTGCCTGAGTAGTTGTTTGATCAGATGAGGCCACAGTAGCTGCAGAGAAGGCTGTTGCTTCTCCTGCTGTTGAGGCGTATTGGTTTGTTAGAACCGCTGCTGCTGATGACGATGATGGTGATGAGGTTGTTGCTGCTGATGGCCTTCCTATAAGGTGTCGGAGGAGGCGATGGCCTGAGACCACCAGGCATCCCAGGGTGATGAGGCAGGGTATTATGGTGATGTTTGGTGCAATGCTCAGGCATTGTAGGCGTTGCTGTTGTCAGAGGAGAGGTTGATGGGATTCGATGATGTCATGGACTGTGGGAGTGCGGGGCTCTGTTGTAGAGGCTGTACGGTGTTGTTGCCGGTTGAGGTGTCAGCTGAGAAGAGCCTGTTTGGCAAGTTGATGTTGGGCTTTGGATAAAGGTAATCAGAGATGTTCTAAAGAGGTGATGCTGTTGCCCGCGATAGACAGTTGATGATGCCACGGGAGAGGCTGCTTTTCGAGTGTGTAAAGGATGGTGCTGCTGCTGCTTAAACGACTCAAGTTGATGCTGATATTGCGACGGCTTGCTTGTGCTGGTAACTGCAGTTGCTGCTGTGATGATAGAGGATTCTGGCTGCCAGGTCATTGAGATTGTGCCCATACACAGTCCCTTTGAGCCGGCAGTTGGAAAGGAAAGAGATGGCGGCGTTGCGGCTGGCTTGGATCAGTTGTGCGGCTCGGCATGGTGGTTCAGGCGTCAGCGTAGAAGGAGGAGGCGATGACTGTTCGAGAATCTTTCTCTCTGCTCTGATACCATGTCAGGATTTTGAGGTAAGTTCACGAGCCAGTGCGGTAGCTGAAACAATGGTAAGGCATGAGGCGGAAGCAACGCAGAAGCTGCGGACAGCTGACGAGGTGCTGACGTCACCGGGCTGATTGAATACAACTACAGAGTAGAGCGCTGAGGAGCGTGGGCAACGAAGCGTCAGCAACAGCTGAGGGTGATCCCAAAGGTAGGAGTCAAAACAGAGATGCGTTGTACTCTAGTTCGGAGGCGCGGACAAAGTCCCGAGGAGCCGGAGGATGGGCAGGTAATAGAGCGACTGAGGAGCATAAGACAGTAAGAGCGGTGTCAAGGAGCCGAGTACAACGAGGAGTAAAGGCACAACTGCTGAGGGCAAGCAATGAGGGGCTGGAGGCCCTGAGCGAGAGCAAAGGGCATAACGGCCAAAGCAGATGATTGAGAAGAACAGCGTATGCTGATAGAATGAGGTATGATGCAAAAGCTAGAGTGAGCCTAAGAAGATTATATGTATCTAACTGTCTGTACTAAGTGTCTGTACTACTCAGGATGGTCATGGTGGGCGGTGTGACCGCCGTTGCTGCAAGCGCTTTGCTTCTGTCGCTGCTGCTGCGGATTGGAGTTTTGCGGTCCGCTGACGGTCCCACGTAGGTGTGTTGTTGCGAAAGGGGGACCTCAGCGATGTTCCGTGTCTTTGTGGTTTTGTCCTCTAGCAGCGACCACGTCGCCCGGCCATTCGGTTGTGAACCGGAGGATGTGCTTGTCCGGATCGCTGGTATTTGCCGTTTAGGTCTCCACCGTTGATTACATGACGGTTGTGGATGGATGCCGACTGCTGGTCGGTGGTGTTTCGCGGGTGTCCTGAACAAGCGGAGGTTGAGAGCCACAGTGCGGAGGTGAACCGGAAGTCTTCTGGGTGTTTTGGTAAATCCTGCCATCGATCTTGATTTGCCCATGGACGGGGCATTTCCTTGTTTCTTGTTGACTCCTGGGCAGACTTGTGACTGTTGGGTGTTTTTCCAACACACCATTCTCTGGCTTGCTCCACCGTTCTCTGACTTTCTCCACTGTTCTCTGGCATGCTCCACCTTTCTCTGGCTTGCTCTACCATTATTTGGCTTGCTCAACAGTTCAAGCTTGCTCCACCATTCTCTGGCTTGCTCCACCTTTCTCTGGCTTGCTCAACCGTTCTCTGGCTTGCTCCACCGTTTTCTGGCTTGCTCCACTTTTCTTTGGCTTCCTCTACCGTTCTCTACCATGCTCCACCATTTTCTGGCTTGCTCCACCTTTCTCAGGCTTTCTCCACCTTTCTTTGGCTTGCTCCACCATTCTCTGGCTTGCTCCACCTTTCTCTGGCTTGCTCCACCGTTTTCTGGCTTGCTCCACTTTTCTTTGGCTTCCTCTACCGTTCTCTACCATGCTCCACCATTTTCTGGCTTGCTCCACCTTTCTCAGGCTTTCTCCACCTTTCTTTGGCTTGCTCCACCATTCTCTGGCTTGCTCCACCTTTCTCTGGCTTGCTCCACCTTTCTCTGGCTTGCTCCACCTCTCTCTTGCTTGCTACACCTTTCTCTGGCTTGCTCCAACGTTCTCTGGCTTGCTCCACCATTCTCCGGCTTGCACAACTGTTCAATGGCTTGCTCCACTTTTCTCTGGCTTGCTCCACCTTTCTCTGGCTTGCTCCATCGTTCTCTGGCTTGCTCCACCGTGCTCTGGCTTGCTCCTCCATTCTCTGACTTCCTCCACCGTTCTCTAGCTTGCTCCACGGTTCTCTGGCTTGCTCCACCGTTCTCTGGCTTGCTCCACCTTTCTCTGGCTTGCTCCACCTTTCTCTAGCTTGCTCCACCTTTCGTTGGCTTGCTTCGTCTTTCTCTGGCCTCCTCCATCTTTCTCCGGCTTGCTCCACCGTTCTCTTGCTTGCTCCACCGTTCTCTTACGTGCTCTACTGTTCTCTGGCTTGCTCCATCTTTCTCTCGCTTGCTCCACCTTTCTCTGGCTTGCTCCACTATTCTCTTGCTTGCTCCACCATTCTCAGGCTTGCTTCATCGTCCTCTGGCTTCCTCCACCATTCTCTAACTTGCTCCACCGTTCTCTGGCTTGCTCTACCGTTCTCTGGCTTGCTCTACCATTCTCTGGCTTGCTTCACCCTTCTCTGGCCTACTCCACCTTTCTCAAGCTTGCTCCATCGTTCTCTTGCTTGCTCCACCGTTTCATGACTTGCTCCACCGTTCTCTGGCTTGCTCTACCTTTCTCTGGCTTGCTGCACCTTTCTGTGGCTTGCTCCACTGTTCTCTTGCTTGCTCCACCGTTCTCTGGCTTGCTCGACCGCCTCTGGCGTGCTCTACTATTCTCGAAATTGCTCCACCGTTCTCTGGCTTGCTCCACAGCTCTCTGGCTTGCTCCAACACTCTCTGGCTTACTCTACAATTCTCTGGCTTGCACCACCATTCTCTAGCTTGCTCCACCATTCTCTAGCGTACACCGTTTTCTGACTTGTTCCAACGTTCTCTTTCTTGCTCTTCCATACTCTGGCTTGCTTCAATGTTCTCTGGCTTGCTCTACCGTTCTGTGAGTTGCTCCACCTCTGTCTGGCTTGCTCCACCGTTCTTTTACTTCCCCCACCGTTCTCTGGCTTGCTCCACTGTTCTCTGGCTTGTTCCGCCTTTCTTTTGCTTGGTCCACCGTTCTCTGGCTTGCTCCACATTTCCCTGGCTTGCCCCACTGTTCTCTTTCTTGCTCCACTTTTCTCTAGCTTGCTCCATCTTTCTCTGGCTTGTTCCACCGTTCTTTGGCTTCCTCCACCGTTCACTGGCTTGCTCCACCGTTCTCTGACTTGCTCCATTTTTCTCTAGCTTGCTTCAACACTCTCTGGCTTGCGCCACAGTTCTCTGGCTTGCTCCACCTTTATCTGGCTTCCTCCCCCAATCTTTGGCTTGCTCCACCTTTCTCTGGCTTGCTCCACCTTTCTCTAGCTTGCTCCACCGTTCTTTGGTTTTCTCCACCGTTCTCAGACCTTCTCCACCTTTATCCAGCTTGCTCCATCTTTCTTTGGCTTGCTCCACCTCTCTGTGGCTTGCTCCACCTTTCTCTGGCTTGCTCCACCGTTCTCTGGCTTGCTCCACATTTCTCTGGCTTGCTCAACCATTCTCTGGCTTGCTCCACCGTTCTCAGGCTTGTTGCACTTTTCTCAGGCTTCCTCCACCGTTCTCTGGCTTGCTCCACCTTTCTTTGGCTTCCTCCACCTTTTCTCATGCTTTGTCCACCTTTCTCTGGCTTGCTCCACCTTTGCGTGGCTTGCTCCACCTTTCTCTGTCTTGCTCAACCTTTCTGTGGCTTGCTACACCTCTCTTTGGCTCGCTCCACCTCCCTCTGGCTTGCTCCACCGTTCTCTGGCTTGCTCCACCGTTCTCTGGCTTGCTCCACCGTTTTCTGGCTTGCTCCAGCTTTCTCTGGCTTGCTCCACCGTTCCGTGGCTTGCTCCACCGTGCTCTGGCTTGCTCCTCCATTCCCTGGCTTTCTCCACCGTTCTCTGGCTTGCTTCACCGTTCTCTGGCTTGCTCCACCGTTCTCTGGCTTGCTCCACCTTTCTCTGGCTTGCTCCTCCATTCCCTGGCTTTCTCCACCGTTCTCTGGCTTGCTTCACCGTTCTCTGGCTTGCTCCACCGTTCTCTGGCTTGCTCCACCTTTCTCTGCCTTGATCCACCTTTCTCTTGCCTGCTTCACCTTTCTCTGGCTTGCTCCATCATTCTCTTGCTTCCTCCACCGTTCTCTTACGTTCTCCACTGCTCACTGGCTTGCTCCAAGTTTCTCTGCCTTGCTCCACCTTTCTCTGGCTTGCTCCACTATTCTCGTGCTTGTTCCACCTTTTTATGGCTTGCTCCACTGTCTTCTGTCTTGCTCCACCTTTCTCAAACTTGCTCCACCATTCCTTGGCTTGCTCTACTGTTCTATGGCTTGCTCTACCATTCTCTGGCTTGCTTTACCTCTCTCTGGCCTACTGCACCTTTTTCTGGCTTGCTCCACCATTTTCTTGCTTGCTCCACCATTCACTGACTTGCTCCACCGTTCTCTGGCTTGCTCCACCTTTCTCTGGTTTGCTCAACCTTTCCTTCGCTTGCTCCACTGTTCTCTTGCTTGCTCTGCCGTTCTCTAGCTTGCTCCACCGTCCTCTGGCGTGCTTTACCGTTCTCTAACTTGCTCCACAGTTCTCTTGATTGCTCCACCGTTTTCTGGCTTGCTCCACCGCTCTCTGGCTTATTCCACAATTCTCTGGCTTGCTCCACCGTTCTCTGGCTTGCTCCACCGTTCTCTGGCTTGCTCCACCGATCTCTGGCTTGCTATTCCGTTCTCTGGCTTGCTCCATCGTTCTCTGGCTTGCTCTACCGTTCTCTGGGTTGCTCCACCTTTGTCTGGCTTGCTCCACCTTTCTCTGGCTTACTCCACCTTTCTTTGGCTTGCTCCACTGTTCTCTGGCTTGCTCCACCGTTCTCTCGCTTGCTCCACCGTTCTCTGGCTTGCTCTACCGTTCTCTGGCTTACTCCACTATTCTCTGGCTTGCTCTACAATTCTCTGGCTTGCTCCCCTGTTCTTTGGCTTGCTCCACCGTTCTGTGGCTTACTCCACCTTTCTCTGGCTTCCTCCGCCAATCTCTGACTTGGTCCACCTTTCTTTTGCCTGCTCCACCTTGCTCTGGCTTGCTCCACCTTTCTTTGGCTTGCTCCGCCTTTCTCTGGCTTGCTCCGCCTTTCTCTGGCTTGCTCCGCCTTTCTCTGGCTTGCTCCGCCTTTCTCTGGCTTGCTCCGCCTTTCTCTGGCTTGCTCCGCCTTTCTCTGGCTTGCTCCGCCTTTCTCTGGCTTGCTCCGCCTTTCTCTGGCTTGCTCCGCCTTTCTCTGGCTTGCTCCGCCTTTCTCTGGCTTGCTCCGCCTTTCTCTGGCTTGCTCCGCCTTTCTCTGGCTTGCTCCGCCTTTCTCTGGCTTGCTCCACCTTTCTCTGGCTTGCTCAACCGTTCTGTGGCTTGCTCCACCGTTCTCTGACTTGCTCCACTTTTCTCAGGCTTCCTCCACTGTCCTTTGGCTTCTCCCACCTTTCTCTGGCTTGCTCCACCTTTCTCTGGCTTGCTCCACCTCTCTCTGGCTTGCTCCACCTTTCTTTGGCTTGCTCCACCGTTCTCTGGCTTGCTCCACCGTTCTCTGGCTTGCTCCTCCATTCTCTGGCTTGCTCCACCGTTCTCTGGCTTGCTCCACCGCTCTCTCGCTTGTTCCACCGTTCTCTGGCTTGCTCCACCTTTCTCTGCCTTGCTCCACCTTTCTCTAGCTTGCTCCACCTTTCTTTGGCTTGCTTCTTTTTTTCTGGCCTGCTCCAGCTTTCTCTGGCTTACTCCACCATTCTCTTCCTTGCTCCTCCGTTCTCTGACTCGCTCCACCTTTCTCTGGCTTGCTCCACCCTTCCCTAACTTGCTCCACTGTTCTGTTTCTTGCTCCACCATTCTCTGGCTTGCTACACCTTCCTCTGGCTTGCTCCACCGTTCTCTAACTTGCTCCACCGTTCTCTGACTTGCTCCACTATTCTCTACCTTACTCCACAATTCTCTGGCTTGCTCTACCGTTCCCTGGCCTTCTCCACCATTCTCTAGCTTACTCCCAAATTCTTTGGCTTGCTCTACCGTTCTCTGGCTTGATCCACCGTTTCCTAGCGTGCACCACCGTTCTCTGGCTTGCTCCACCGTTCCCTGGCGTGCTCTACCGTTCTCTGGCTTGCTCCATTGTTCTCTGGCTTGGTCCACCGTTCTCTATATTGCTCCACCATTGTCTGGATTGCTCCACCATTCTCTGGCTTCTGCCACCGTTCTCTGGCTTCCGCCACCGTTCTCTGGCTTGCTCCATCGTTCTCTGGCTTGTTCCACCTTCCTGTGGCTTGGTCCACCGTTCCCTGGCTTGCTCCACCATTCTCTGTCTTGCTCCACCGTTCTCTGGCTTACTCCACCTTTCTCTGGCTTCCTCCGCCAATCTCTGACTTGGTCCACCTTTCTTTTGCCTGCTCCACCTTGCTCTGGCTTGCTCCACCTTTCTTTGGCTTGTTCCACCGTTCTCTTGCTTGCTCCACCTTTCTCTAGCTTGCTCCACCTTTCTCTTACTTGCTCCACCTTTCTCTTGCTTGTTCCGCCATTCTCTGGCTTGCTCCACCTTTCTCTGGCTTGCTCCACCTTTCTCTGGCTTGCTCCACCTTTCTCTGGCTTGGTCCACATTCCTCTGGCTAGCTCCACCGTTCTCTGGCTTTCTCCACCGATCTCTGGCTTTTTCCACCGTTCTCTGGCTTGCTCCACCGTTTTCTGTCTTGCTCCACCTTTCTCTGGCTTGCTGCACCATTCTCTGGCTTGCTCCACCGTGCTCTGGCTTACTCCTCCATTCTGTGGCGTGCACCATCGTTCGGTGGCTTGCTTCACCGTTCTCTGGCTTGCTCCACCGTTCTCTGGATTGCTCCACCTTTCTTTGACTTGCTTCACCTTTCTCTAGCTTGCTCCACCTTTGTCTGGCTTGCTTCACCTTTCTCTGGCCTACTCCACCTTTCTCTGGCTTGCTCGACCGTTATCTGGCTTGCTCCACTGTTCTCTTATGTGCTCCACCGTTCTCTGGCTTGCTCCATCTTTCTCTTGCTTGCTCCACCTTTCTCTGGCTTGCTCCACCGTTCTCTGGCTTGCTCCACCTTTCTTAGGCTTGCTCCACCTTTCCTTGGCTTGCTTTACAATTCTCTTGCTTGCTCCGCCATTCTCTGGCTTGCTCCACTGTCCTCTGGTGTGCTTTACCATGCTCTAACTTGCTCCACACTTCTTTGGATTGCTCCACCGTTCTCTGGCTTGCTCCACCACCTTCTGGCTTTGTCAACAACTCTCTGGCTTGCTCCACCATTCTCTGGCTTGCTCCACCGTTCTCTGACTTTCTCCACTGTTCTTTAGCGTGCACCGCCGTTCTCTGGCTTGCTCCACCATTATCTGGCTTGCTCTACCGTTCTTTGGCTTACTCCATCGTTCTCTGGATTGCTCTACCGTTTTCTGGGTTGATCCACCTTTGTCTGGCTTGCTCCACCATTGTTTGGCTACCTCTACCGTTCTCTGACTTGCTCCACCGTTCTCTTGCTTGCTCCACCGTTCTATGGCTTGCTCAACCGTTCTATGGCTTGCTCCACCTTTACCTGGCTTGCCCCACTGTTCTCTTCCTTGCTCCAGTTTTCTCTGGCTTGCTCCATCGTTCTCTGGCTTGTTCCACCATTATCTAGCTTGCTCCACCATTTTCTGGCTTGCTCCACCGTTCTCTGACTTGCTCCATCTTTCTCTGGCTTGGTTCACCGTTCTCTGGCTTGCTCCAATATTCTCTGGCTTGCTCCACCTTTCTCTGGCTTCCTCCGTTGTTCTCTTGCTTGCTCCACCTTTCTTTGGGTTGCTCCGCCTTTCTCTGGCTTGCTCCACCTTACTTTGGCTTCCTCCACCGTTCTTAAGCTTGCTCCAGCTTTCTCTAGCTTGCTCCATCTTTCTTTGGCTTGCTCCACCTCTCTCTGGCTTGCCCCACCTTTCTTTGGCTTACTCCACCATGTCAGAAGAATGCAAGCATGAGAACGGCAGTAGAAGAAGCAGGCAGAAGCATCGGAACATGCACAAATACGTCAGCGAAGTGACGGAAGAGAGAGCAGTCCCGAGGAGTTAGTCGCAGAGTTTGAGGGGGGCCGAGGTACCAAGGAGACGAGGTAGACAGAAGCTGTTTAGAGAGAGAGAGAGAGAGAGAGAGAGAGAGAGAGAGAGAGAGAGAGAGAGAGAGAGAGAGAGAGAGAGAGAGAGAGAGAGAGAGAGAGAGAGAGANNNGAGTGAGTGAGAGAGAGGTGAATGATGGCTTGCTGTGAGAGTACTAAGCGAAGGAGCGAGAGTGATGGAGCGAAGAACTGCGAGCTGAGAGGGACTGGCGAAGGCAAGGTATACGAGATGGGAGCAGAGCAAAGACACGGCGGCGAAGCCGCGGAACCAAAGGGGAACAGGATGCAAATAACTGTTCTGGTTAAACTGGGAGGGAATGAACGTCCTCCTTAAATAAAAGACAGAACAGGACAAAGCATATGAAACGGCTTCCTGTGCACTAGCCGGACGTGCCTGCGGTCGAACCGCTTATTAGGGGATTACAGGGTATGATGCCGTTGATCGGTCTTCGCCATCAACGGTTTGTGCGGGATGGGGCCAAGGTTGCTCATGCCGAGGCTTGAACCGTTATTGAGAGTGCTCGAGTTTTCCAAGAGAGAAGAACCCAGATGCTCCAGGAGCCGGTCCCGTCAGTTGTCCTGCCTTGACAGAGACAGAACTTTGACACCCCCCTTGAATCTGTCGAGGCAGTGTAGCAGGTAGGCTTTTCCAGCTTCTCTTGTTGTCTCCCATTGATTCGCACTTCAATGACTGTCCACAATTGTTGATAAGCCCTTGCCACATGAGGGGTAGGTTGCGGTCATGCTTGTCCAGGAGAAAATGGAGTGTAGGGTCGACAAGTGTACGAAGCCCACGTCTGATTTCGGTACTGAAGAGATCAAGGTGGGCATGAAACTCACCGGGACGACAGTGTTCTCCAAAGTAGAGTGGTTCTTGAACAAGAGACCCCACAATGGAGAAGTGAAAAAAATGATAGGGTTCAAAGTTTTCGTAGAAGATCTGCTGCCATTTGTCAACGTAGGTCGCTGTGTGATTAGCCTCGTCATCCTCTGAGAGGAGGAACAGTTTGGGGATGTCTGGCAGAGTTGGGAAGACGTCCACATGAAAGATGTGGGGATAGTAGGAGTGTCTATACCACGCAAACTCCAGCAAGGAGTACCATCGCTGAGCTGCAATGTCGGTTGGATGTTCAATGGTGTGGTAGATAGGAGCAAGGCGCGTCTTCAGTACACTCCAGATGGCAGCAAAGGTGGCGTTGTAGTCATTGGGGTGACTCAGGTTTCTGAGAAGGTGATCATATTTGCCAAGAAACAATCCTGCCACCTTGTACTTGTTGAAATAGATGTTGCGTGCGCTGGAAATCACGCTGTCTGACCAACTGGGGATGTTATTGTCGTTGGACGCAAGCGCAAGGAGATCAGCCCACGCAGTCGACAGTTTGTCCATGATATAAATGCGGGCAACGCTTTGTGGCGTGCCACTGATGGGCATAGGTTGCTGTTGTGGGACTGGTGGACAGAACGGAAATGTTGAAGTAAGGAACAGTGCGGAGGTGGAGAGAAGATGAAGGCGGATGATGGCGGGAAAGTGACAGATGGCAGGGTGGGCGCAGGGGCAAGACCACGTGCGATGAGGAAGTTTCGGCGTGGGTGCAGGTCGTCGCGACTCAAGCGATGCTACTGGGCGGATCCTTGTGCCGAGCGGAGAACAAGCAGAGAACAAGCGGAGGATGAAGGCAAAGAAATGCTGAACATCGGAGTGGGCGCAGTTGTAAAACCATGTGCGCTGCTGAAATAGGGGAATAGAATGCGGTAAGGGGAAGGCAGGAGCCAACGTGCCACGAGAAATCTGCTGCCGGCGTGGGTGCAGGCTGCTGCGAAGCGAGCACCTAGCTCGTGGAGGTCCTTGTGCTGGCCACAGATGCTGATGATGCAGCGGCGGAAGCTGAGGACGACGGAGTGGGTGCAGGGGCGAGCAGCGTGCGCTGCAGGAAGTTTCAGCGTGGGTGTAGGTCGTCGTGCAACAGGCGATGCGACCGGGCAGATCTTTGTGCCGAGCGGAGGAATAATGCAGAGGAGGAAAGTGGAGGCTGCTGATAATTGAGTGGGTGCAGGGGTGAAACCACGTGCGCTGCGAAGCGATGCGGATTGATGAATGAACTTGATGAAGGAAGGATTGAGATGAAACTGAGATGAGAAGGAATCTGGAGAAGGCAGCAAGGAAAATGATGCAAGAACAGGAGGAGGATGAGGAGGAGCTGATGATGATGCTGATGATACCGTGAAAGCAGAAGATGGAGGAGGACTGCGAGTCAAGGAATGGAGCAGGAGTGGGCGCGGGCAAGGCAACCGGTAACTCTGCTTGTCAGGAGAGTGACGGCTTGTTCCCCAATTGGCTCAAAGTGTGAGCAGGAAGACTGGTGGTGTCCGATATCCGGGCAGCGAGAGGAATTCGGTTGCAGCGGATGAAGTCATGAGGTGGGCAGTGATGCTGGTCCGCTGATGTCAGGAGAGTGACAGCTTGTTCCTCGGTTGTCTCGCAATGGGAGCAAGAAGACTGGCGGTGTGCGATGTCTTGACAGCGGAAGGCACGTTGCTGCTGCTGACAACATGAGAGGGTGGCACGAGAATCGGCTTGAGAAGGTGAGTGCAAGCAAGTTGAAGATGGTGAGATAGATGAAGTAGATGAGGATAATGAGAAAGGTAGAGATGCTTGAGATGATGAGAGGCAGTAGGCGACAAGCGGCAGGAAGCTTCCAGGAAGATAACGGTAGGCGGCGGCTCAAAGGCTGCTAGCAGGTGTTGTGGACGAAAAGTCACCAATTGTTAGCCACGGGCACAAAATGGGCGCAGGGCTTCCTTAGTGTAACGAGACGTTTTCTTCAGCGCGAGGAACACTTCAGGCGGTGCTGCTGATGTCAACTGCTGGTGGAGCGCAGAGGCGTGGGGCGGCGATGACAGCGGCTGAGGAATGCAGATTCCAGGAGTGAAGGAATGGTGGCGGCAGAGCAATGACTCGGTCACAAGGCACCACGTGATGTTGCCTGATGCTCTGATACCATGTCAAAAGAATGCAAGCATGAGAACGGCAGTAGCAGAAGCAGGCAGAAGCATGGGAACATGCACAAATACGTCAGCAAAGTGACGGAAGCAAGAGCAGTCCCGAGGAGTTAGTCGCAGAGCTTGAGAGGGGCCGAGATGCCAAGGAAACGAGGTACACAGAAGCTGTTGAGAAAGAGAGAGTGAGAGAGAGGTGAATGATGGCTGGCTGTGAGAGTGTTGAGCGAAGGAGTGAGAGTGACAGAGCGAAGAACTGTGAGCTGAGAGATACTGGCGAAGACAAGGTATACGAGATGCAAGGAGAGCAAAGACACAGCGGCAAAACCGCGGAACCAAAGGGGAACAGGATGCGAAGAACAGTTCTCGTTAAACTGGGAGGGAATGAACATCCTCCTTATATCAAAGACAGAACAAGACAAAGCATATGCAACGCCTTCTTGTTCACTAGCCGGACGTGCTTACAGACAAAGCGATTATTGGGGGATTACTCGGTATGATGCCATTGGTCGGTCTTCGCCGTCAACAGTTTGTGCGGTATGGGGCCGAGGTTGTTCATGCCGAGGCTTGAACCGTTATTGAGAGTGCTCGGGTTTTCCAAAAGAGAAGAACCCAGATGCTCCTGGAGGCAGTCCTGTCAATTGTCCTCCCTTGACAGATACATAACTCTGAGAGACCAATCTCTGGCTTCCTCCACCTTTCTCTGGCTTGCTCAACCGTTCTCTGGCTTGCTCCACCGTTCTATGGCTTGCTCCACTTTTCTCTGGCTACCTCCACCGTTCTTTGGCTCCCTCCACCTTTCTCTGCCTTGCTCCACCTTTCTCTGGCTTGCTCCAACTTTCTTTCGCTTGCTCCACCATTCTCTGGCTTGCTTCACCTTTCTCTGGCTTGCTCCACCTTTCTCTGGCTTGCTCCACCTTTCTTTGGCTTGGTCCACCTTTCTCTGGCTCCATCCACCTTTCTCTGGATTGCTCTACCTTTCTCTGCCTTGCTCCACCTTTCTCTGGCTTGCTCCACCTTTCTCTAGCATGCTCCACCTTTCGTTGGCTTGCTTCACTCTTCTCTGGCCTGCTCCACCTTTCTCTGGCTTACTCCACCGTTCTCTTGCTTTCTCCAACGTTCTTTGACTTGCTCCACCGTTCTCTGGATTGCTCCACCTTTCTCTCACTTGCTCCACCTTTCCCTAACTTACTCCACTGTTCTCTTGCTTGCTCCACCATCCTCTGGCTTGCTCCACCGTTCTCTAACTTGCTTCACCATTCTCTGGCTTTCTCCACCGTTCTATGGCTTGCTCCACCATTCTCTAGCTTACTCCACAATTCTCTGGCTTGCTCTACCGTTCTCTGGCTTGCTCCACCATTATCTGGCTTGCTCCACCGTTTGCTAGCATGCACCACCGTTCTCTGGCTTGCTCCACCGTTCTCTGGCTTGCTCTACTGTTCTCAGGCTTGTTCCACCGTTCTCTGGCTGGTTCTACTGTTCTCTAGATTGCTCCACCAATGTCTGGATTGCTCCACCGTTCTCTGGCTTCCTCCACCGTTCTCTGGCTTATTCCACCATTCTCTGGCTTGCTCCACCTTTCCCTGGCTTTCTCCACTGTTCTCTTGCTTGCTTCATTGTTCTTTGGCTTGCTCCATCGTTCTCTGGCTTGTTCCACCATTCTCTGGCTTGCTCCACCATTCTCTGGCTTCCTCCACTGTTCTCTGGCTTGCTCCATCTTTCTCAGGCTTCCTCTACCGTTCTCTGGTTTGCTCTACCGTTCCCTGGCAAGCTCCACCGTTTTCTTGCTTGCTCCACCATTTTGTAGCTTGATCCACCTTTCTCTCACTTGCTCCACTGCTCTCTGGCTTGCTCCATCTTTCTCTGGATTGCTCTACCTTTCTCTGGCTTGCTGCACCTTTCTCTGGCTTGCTCCACTGTTCTCAAGCTTGCTCCACCGTTCTCCGGCTTGCTCCACCTTTCTCTGGCGTGCTCCACCATTCTCTGGCTTGCTCCACCTTTCTCCGGCTTGCTCCACCTTTCTCTGGCTTACTCCACCGTTCTCCGGCTTGCTCCACCGTTCTCTGGCTTGCTCCACCTTTCTCTGGCTTACTCCACCATTCTCTGGCTTGCTCCACCGTTCTCTGGCTTGCTCCACCGTTCTCTGGCTTGCTCTATCGTTCTCTGGCTTGCTCCACCATTCTTTGGTTTTGTCTACCGTTCTCTGGTTTGCTCCACTGTTCTCTGGCTTACTCCACCTTTCTCTGGCTTGCTCCACCATTCTCTAGCTTGCTCCAGTGTTCTCTGGCTTGCTCAACCTTTCCCTGGCTTCCTCTACCATTCTGTGGCTTACTCCACCTTTCTCTGGCTTGCTCCACGTTTCTCTCGCTTGCTCCACCTTTCTCTGGCTTGCTGCACCGTTCTCTGGCGTGCTCCACCTTTCTCTTGCTTGCTTAACCTTTCTCTGGCTTTCTCTACCTTTCTCTAGCTTGCTCCACTGTTCTCTTGCTTGGTCTACCTTTCCCCGGATTCCTCCACTATTCTCTTGCTTGCTTCACTGTTCCATTGCTTGCTCCATCATTCTCTGGCTTGTTCCACCGTTCTCTGGATTGCTCCACCGTTCTCTGGCTTGCTCCACCGTTCTCTAACTTGCTCCATCGTTCTCTGGCATGCTCCACCTTTCTCTGGCTTGCTCCACCTTTCTCTGGCTTCCTCCACCTTTCTCTGGCTTGCTCCACCTTTCTCTGGCTTCCTCCACCTTTCTCTGGCTTGCTCCACCTTTCTCTGGCTTCCTCCACCTTTCTCTGGCTTGCTCCACCTTTCTCTGGCTTCCTCCACCTTTCTCTGGCTTGCTCCACCTTTCTCTGGCTTCCTCCACCTTTCTCTGGCTTGCTCCACCTTTCTCTGGCTTCCTCCACCTTTCTCTGGCTTGCTCCACCTTTCTCTGGCTTCCTCCACCTTTCTCTGGCTTGCTCCACCTTTCTCTGGCTTCCTCCACCTTTCTCTGGCTTGCTCCACCTTTCTCTGGCTTCCTCCACCTTTCTCTGGCTTGCTCCACCTTTCTCTGGCTTCCTCCACCTTTCTCTGGCTTGCTCCACCTTTCTCTGGCTTCCTCCACCTTTCTCTGGCTTGCTCCACCTTTCTCTGGCTTCCTCCACCTTTCTCTGGCTTGCTCCACCTTTCTCTGGCTTCCTCCACCTTTCTCTGGCTTGCTCCACCTTTCTCTGGCTTCCTCCACCTTTCTCTGGCTTGCTCCACCTTTCTCTGGCTTCCTCCACCTTTCTCTGGCTTGCTCCACCTTTCTCTGGCTTCCTCCACCTTTCTCTGGCTTGCTCCACCTTTCTCTGGCTTCCTCCACCTTTCTCTGGCTTGCTCCACCTTTCTCTGGCTTCCTCCACCTTTCTCTGGCTTGCTCCACCTTTCTCTGGCTTCCTCCACCTTTCTCTGGCTTGCTCCACCTTTCTCTGGCTTCCTCCACCTTTCTCTGGCTTGCTCCACCTTTCTCTGGCTTCCTCCACCTTTCTCTGGCTTGCTCCACCTTTCTCTGGCTTCCTCCACCTTTCTCTGGCTTGCTCCACCTTTCTCTGGCTTCCTCCACCTTTCTCTGGCTTGCTCCACCTTTCTCTGGCTTCCTCCACCTTTCTCTGGCTTGCTCCACCTTTCTCTGGCTTCCTCCACCTTTCTCTGGCTTGCTCCACCTTTCTCTGGCTTCCTCCACCTTTCTCTGGCTTGCTCCACCTTTCTCTGGCTTCCTCCACCTTTCTCTGGCTTGCTCCACCTTTCTCTGGCTTCCTCCACCTTTCTCTGGCTTGCTCCACCTTTCTCTGGCTTGCTCCACCGTTCTCTGGCTTGCTCCACCGTTCTCTAACTTGCTCCATCGTTCTCTGGCATGCTCCACCTTTCTCTGGCTTGCTCCACCTTTCTCTGGCTTTCTCCGCCTTTCTCTGGCTTGCTTCACCTTTCTCTGGCTTGATCCATCTTTCTCTGGCCTGCTCTACCGTTCTCTGGTTTTCTCTATCGTTCTCTGGCTTGATCGGGCTTGTGACATTGTCCTGCATATGTGCAGAAAATCCTGGAAGACAATGTAGGAGGTCTCCTAGAATTTGTACGCGGAATAGGTCATGCAAGAATATTTCTGAACTGACGTATAATGGTCTCAATACCAAAAATCTCTGTGTAATTCTTGTAACCTTCTAGGAAGCTACTTTTCTATGTGGGTACATATACACCCTTCAAGCAGTGTATGAAACACCTACGATTAGTAATACCTCGAGTTTGTTTATATTGATGGTCTTGTTTTCTAGACTAACTTTTGGTAGAACATGCCATACTTCTACATGAAGTTTTTGGACAAGTAAGTTTTGGTTCTGACATTACGTGTCTCAGGGCTGAAGTAATTGCAGACAAACAGAGAAAAAAATCCGCTTTCTATTCCACAGACACTTTCTTTTTTGCATTTGTGTTTGACTCTGTCTGTTGTGTGTTCCTTTGAACTCTTTCATTTTCAAATCTCTAAGTCAGTGACTTCGTCATCATGTGTTTCAGCATTGACGCTTATGTTCCAAGACCGACACACCCTCGTACCACACTTCATGATGCGCTCCAGTCTTGGACATTGATTACACCTGACTGCACAGTCACTTCCTTCCAACCCCAGTCTCAGCTCATCCACCCTCTGGCACCATGGTCTCCTCCCCCTCTTCCCTGCTCAAGGTTGATATCACCACATCCTTCCATCCCATTACTCCCGAGGAGTACAAGGAGCAGCTTCAACACAGAATGGAGCAGAGAAATTATTTCCCCATGCGTGCAAAGCCACCAAATCTTAGTCCACGTAGGCCTCTAAAATTCTTTGAATTCCATGCATTTGCACGGATGCCCATG
>SZWC01006486.1:85126-110539 GCA_023375785.1 Penium margaritaceum
TGTGTGGGGCTAGTGTATGAGGAAAACTTGCTCGTTCTCCGAACAGAAATGCACTGATTACGTACCCAGTGCGTGATTTTGTCTTGTATGGGACCTTTGACCTCCACCCCCATGGGGGGCTCCGGTGCATGGGGCTAGTGCATGAGGGCAGTGCGCTCGTTTTCCATAAAAACATACACTGATCATGCACTCAATGCGTGATTATTTTGTCTTCTATGAAACATTATATTACCATCCCTATTGGGAGGTCCATTGCATCAGGGTAGTATAGAAGAATAGTGTGCTCATTTTGCACACAGAAAAATACTGATTTCATACTCAGTGCATGATTTTATCCCATATAGAACATTGAAATCCCACTCCTATGAAGGTTCCAGTGTATGGCACTAGTCTTTGAGGAAAGTGCGCTTGTTCTCCATACAAAAATACATTGATCATGCACTCAGTGCGTGACTCTGTCTATATGGGTACTTTGACCCCCATTCGTATGTGGGGGGTCCAGTGCATGGGACTAGTACATGAGGACAGTGTACTTTTTTCTCATGTTAAATAAACCGATCACACACCCAGTCCATGATTTTGTGCTATGTGGAACTTTGGACCTACACTCCTAAGGGGAGGAGTGCACTGTATGGGGCTAATGTGTGCCTGCAATGTCCCACCATCCCCTATGAAAACTTACACAAACAATGCACTGAATGTATACAAATGCAATAGCGGTAAACTTCAAGTCACAATGCTTACTTAATGCAGGCGCACTAAAGGAGTGCACTAGAAATCTAGTGCGTGGATTGAACACCATTAGGCATATACATACTCAGTGTATTTTGTCCATGCTCAATAGCATGCACTCTCAAGATGCTCCATCGATCACCATTATCATTTGTCGGGCCATGCTCCAGGTCCGCAGCGAGGAGGGCATCCTGGAATTGGATGGTAGGTTTTTTAAGTAGATGTTCTTTCCCTCTTTTTTGTCTCTTTGTCCGCAGCGAGCTGAAGTGGGTGTGTTGACATACAACGTTCCCACCTTAGTGTGTGTCTATAGATTGGCTACAGTGTTGCATGGAGATGTTTTTGTGAGCCGCAGTCTACATGAAGCTATAAAGCCATTATCCACGGTTTGTCCTCAATGCAGACCACACTGGATTCCAATTGGTCCCCTCCCCTGACAGCACCAACATACCGCTGGAACCATCTGGACCCTTCGGCAAGGACAAGACGCTCAAAAAGCTGGCAAAATGTTACTGGAGGGATAAGATTTACGTTGATATGGCAGCCTTCTGCAATTTGTGAGACACCTATTAATGAAAAAGATCTTATCAAACAAGGCAACCGGGACTTCTCCAAACAAACCCTGTTCTGACAGGAGCCATGGGTCAATATCAGCATGGACTTCATGACAGGGTTGCCCGTCACTCCCAAGGACTGTGATGCCATCCTCATGGTGGTGGAAAGATTTTAAGAAATGTTGCAATTCAAACGACGATCACAATCACCACAGACGGAACCACACATCTATTTCCAAATCAGATCGTGTGACTACGTGGTGTACCACGTACCATCATCAGAAACAAAGGCAACCACTTCACTAGTTGTTTTCTGACACAAATTGATGACGCATTATGGCAGTCAGATCCAGCTATCAACGGCGTTCCATCCTCAAACCGACCGGTAGACCGACGGAAAAACTTTTCCACACATTATGCGAGTCGCACGGCACTGATTGCACAGCAAAATTACCGAGTGCCAAACTAGCATACAACTCTAGAACTTCAACAGCAACAAGTAGCATTTTGCTTGAAGTGGTTTTGAGCATCATTCCCGCAGTTAACATCCACCGACAAGTTTCTCCACAGTTTGGAAGGAAACATGACACACCTTTACAAAGACAAAAGGAAGCTATGAAGCAAGCAGCTGATTGACATTGCAAGCAGCTGACCGACATCGCAATGATGACATGTTCAGCAATCGCATCCTCCGATGCTCGGCGGTCATCAAATTTAGAGGAGAAGACTGTGTGAAGCTCAAATTCAAATGAAAGGACTTTCTGAAGCTCAAATCTAAGTGTTTGGGACCATTTAGGATGGAGCAAATGCAAACCTCTCGTTGCTTGTCTTTGCCATCCTAACAACATGACAATCCACCATATTTTCTACATCAGCAAACTCATGCACTATATGGACCCTAGCCAAAACTTCCGGTAGATATTTCGCACCTACGCCTCCTATTGATGTGGAAGGGGATATGTAGTACACCATGGAAAACATCCTCAGACATTGATGCCTTGGAAAATGACTAAATATCTGGTCAAGTGGCATGGCTACGACACCACACATAACAGCTGGGTGCCATATGATAACCTCTGAGACGTCAATCATCTCTCACTAGCCTACGTCTAATTGCGTGCCAGGACTTCGTGGCTACAAGGGGGGAAGTGATACGTCCCAGACGTACACGAGTCCCTAATCTCCAGGAGAGAGCATTCTTTTCCTTACATTGGGGACTTTAGGATTTTTACGCCTATCAGCTGAGGGCATTTTGGCCATCTGTCCCGACCTTTGGTCTTCCGATCTTGAAGTTCCAAATACCTTTGACCATTTTCTAGAATAGTCGACAGAACAATCACAAACCGTATCAATTTTTTGATAGTTTCCAGTCAACTTCTTGACGGCAGTGGACTTGTATAAAAGTGCGCCTTGACATTCTCAAAACACACTGACTTCTCGTTGGAGTTTCTTGAAACGCCCACTCACGGCACATATCCACATGCATCGCTCGGCTGGAGCGCCAAAGACCTAACATATTCGTACATCCTTGATATACATGAGTCTCTAAAATCTGCTCGTGTGTATTCTTGTTATTACATTCATGGCCTACCGTGTGTCGACCTCTGGAGTTTTACGTCGTTCAGCCGAGGGCCTTTTTGGCCAACTGCCCCAACGTCCTGTGTTCTGTTCCAAGTTTTTCAGACAACTTTGACCCTTCTAGAAAGGTCGACAAAAGTGCCACAAACCATATCGCTGTTTTGACCTTGTTTGCTCAACTTCTCGATGGTGCTAGAATTTTGTATACATGCACCTTGATATTCTCAAAGCCCCCCGACCTCTCGACAAAGGTTCTCAAAGCAACCACTCATAACATGACCTCACATGTGTTGCTTGGCTCAAGCACCAAGGACCGGACATATGCCTCATTCTTATTGTTATGGTTAGTCGAGTGTAAGAAATACACTCGACGGCGAGTGTACAAGCCTGGATGGCTTTATCGGAAGTCATCGACCGACTTTGCTCTCGAAGTCGGACCTCGCCAACTTAGAGGACAAAGTAGGCGACTTCTGACACCGGCCTTGCCAATGTCAGAAGTCACCCTATCACGAGTTTTGGATTTCGCAAATGCAAACTCACTTCAGCAAGTTTGCATTCACAAACTCTGAGAAGACCCCCTATTTGAACTTGAGGTTTTGGGCTTTATTCCTTTACTTGCCCGGGCACCTGCCGGGCCCTGCGGTAGTGGGGCCCGGCATGTTCCCTTTCTGTTTTTCACAACAGGCACCTCTCTTCGGTCATCGTGAGTTTGCAAGGAGGTTCCGCCGGTTCCACCAGCGAAACCCCTCCTGCGAGCTCGCGATGACCGGCAAAGTTTGACTTTGCCCTTGAAGCCGAACATTAGCCCCCAAAAAACACACTCATCCGTGAGTGTATTTTTTAGGGGTGATTAACCATACCTCCATTCTTATTCTCAACATATAAACATGATCAGTTCATTTGACACTTGTCATCAAAGTACACATGCTGTTTAATAGAATTCATCCATTTCCCCCAAATCCTTGAACCGTCTTTTGTTCCGCACCTCATCCGTGTGAACCACCTAAGTTCTGCTTGGCGCAATACTTGTTTTAGAGCACAATGATGCTAGAGGGGCAACCGACATATTGAATAGCAGGCAACAATATCGCATGAACCCTCAGCACATCTCCTCCCTTCAGAATATCACAGGCTTTACAACGACAATGGTGAACGGAGCAAGCGTAACCGAAGATGAGCACCAGTCCCCGTTGAGTACTCCGATGATGAGGGATCAATAACGTACAAACACGGGCGCTCTCTAGGTGAACCAGACAGCAGTAGCAACTTTCGTGAAAAATGGCATAACACCAATGAACCCGACGTCCAACACGATGATGGACATCTCTGGCTTGGCAAACCCTTTGCCTCCAACGCTGTCCGTTGGGTCAACACCTCGCACGATGGGAGACACCGACAGACAAGCTCGAATCATCAAAGACTTGCACCAGAAGCTATTGTCATTGTTCATGGGAGAGTAGAAAACAGCAAAAAACAAAGCTCCGTTAAGGCGTTCCAACAATTTCACATCATCATCCTCAAACATGAAAGTGCGTTCAATATCCAAGAATCTCTCAGCCACAGCCCTTAGTGGTTTTCCATCGCCGACCACGAGGGGATCCAAAAACCCTTTCCAGGAACTGCTGGTTTGTGACCATCATTGACGCCCTTGGCGGTTTGGCGGTTTCCTTTTCCCTTATTGTGCTTGTCTTTGTCCTATTTGTTGGTGTTTCCATCAGCACGATCCTTTTGGCAAGTACGGCATTCAAACGTGTAGTGCCCTGTCTTCCCACAATAGTAGCAATTGAGAGTGCCTATCTTGGCCTTGCCATCCACACGTTCCTTGTGGCTTACCTGGGGCTTAGGGGATTGGTAATTTCCTGACCCATGTCGAGGGAGCTTACGCTCACCACATTGGGGAGAGTAGTGAAGCTTGTTGTTTCCTTGCTGCTGATGCTGGCCGCAATGTGCGTTCACTCCATACTTGGCCGGCATGGAGTTGTACTTTCCAAGGATGAAGTCACGCAGCTCAGCATAAGTGGTCAAAGGCTTGCCTTGGAGGTCTAGCATACAAGCACGAGTGAGGGACTCGTTAAAAAGTCCATTGGTGAGCCATTTCATGATTTGCCACATGGGATGGCAATCCTCATCAATGATTTTGCCTAGGGTGTTGTCCCAATCCTGAAGGTATTCCACAAGCTTGTGGTCACCCTAACAGATTGTTGACAGATGTTTAGATACTTGCTAGGAGAGGAACTCCACGTTGTAAGAGTCCATAAGGATCCTGCACAGGTCTTCCCACTGAGGTCTGGGGACCAACTGAGGTGTTGCCGTGTATGACACTTTCAGTAGGTTCTTCATTGATGAGAGGGTTGCGCTGTCAAGGCAAGCTAGCCCGACTGCACCCCAAGCTCGTTGCTTGATGTTATGGATCTCAAGAAAGAGCTCCATGCGTGGATTCCAAGTGGCCAAATCCATGCGCTCGAATAAGCCAAACTTGGAATAGTTACTCAGGCACTTTAGCCTTAAAGATCTCAATGCCTAATGCTCCATCATTATCCTCAAGGTGTTCTTTGTTCATTTCTTTCTCAGCCTCATGAAGACAATGAGAGCCGCTCGGGTCCATCAACCGATCATCATGGGTGTCACTCGTCAGGCTGTGAGCATCATCATGTCATGGATGTTTATCTTTGCGATCCTGGGATGGCTGGGCGAGATCAGGCTTGTCCGCCATGCCACTAGCCACCAACATACTCATGATGTTCAACATGCTGCTGAATGCATAATGATGAACGTGCTGCTTGAGGGCAAGAATGCTCCTGGTTAGCTGGTTACGTTCAAGAGCATCAAGAAAATGCTCATATGCCTTGGCGTCTTGCAAAAGGTTGAATGCATCAGCGATTTCTGCTGGATCCTTTTGCGATCCCTGGCCTGCCTTGGACACAATAGTCATGTTGGCGGCCGTAGCACATGTCCATGCTCTTCCAGTTGTTCCTTGCTCAAGGCAAACCAGGGGATCATACTGGGGTTGGATTGGTGCACGTGCCGAGATAGGCAGTGTGTTCCTCCAATCACCACCTACCGGTCAGCGCCACAAGATGTATGACGAGCAGGTGGCTTAGGACCATCGTTCCCCTTTGCTAGGGCTGAATCCATGATAGCTTCTTCAATGTGAATGTCACGGATCTTGAGGTCCAAGAGGTGGTTGATCGCGACAAAGGTGGTAGCGTCAATGCCCTTGAGAGGATCATCGTCCTCTTCATCTTGGGCCTCCAGGGAGAGCCGGTCATCGTCTACTCCAACGCCATCATCTTTGCCCTCTGCGACAACAGGTTCTGCGTTCACCACTTCTACTATGCCAAATAGAGTGCTAATGGGATGGGCACCGGTCACGTCGCATCCGCCACTTTCATGAAGATGATGTCAGTTGGAGCCTTGCCGTTAAGGAGATAGTGAAGGGAGATGAGGAAGCCAAAGTAGCGTCTTCAGCTCAACGCATTGGAGAATAGGCCAAGGACCTTGAATATTTGTGATAGGCTTGCATTCCGCCGCTTGAGGTCGCGAGACCTCAAGCGGCGGCCGGATAGTGTGAGGCATTATCCGGTCACCCTTTTATGAGGAGAAAGCTTCTATGAGGCTTCCTCTTCACCCGGTTGGTCAGCGAAGAGTCCTCCTTGCCGTCCATAAGACTGAATGGGGAATGTCCCTGATTTTCAAACATGAAATGCGGCAAGCCTTTTAGGAATAAAGACGACCTCCTACGCAACTTCACTAAGTGGCATAGATTATGCTAGGTTTGTTACAGTATGTATTCGCTTGACTTATCCAACGGTTGTCATTGAAGTACATGTACTAGTTAATGCAAATTATCCATTGTACACAATGCCTAAAATTGTCGACTGTCCTGCACCTCATCCCTGTGAACCACCCACGTTCTGCTTGGCATACCAACATAGTATTTTATCCAATAAACTACTTAAAATTCACGGTTTTGTGATAGTTCATGTCCCAAGTCATGATTTCACTACTTAAAAAATGCATGGAATGTTATTCCCATTTTTTTTCTACTCTTGCCGCTTGCTCGGTAGTAGCAAAATCAGTTGGATCCCGGTGTCCGCTTGGATTTTGAGATGATATGTGAGTCTTCTTTATTTGACGGGCAAACATATGTGAACAACTTGATTTGCAACTTGCATAGACGTGAGGTGACGGGTCCAGATTGTAATGATTTTAGGTGATGTTTTGATTGCCAGTATGTTTGAAATGTCGACTTTGCATTTTTTATGTCTAGTTTATGCCTATTTTCAAGCCTCAGACATACGAGGACCTATTAGCTTTGAAAACTAGTGTCGCATGTACTCTTCTAGCAACCAAGTAAACAACAATGCTCATCGATGGCAACCTTCGTGTTTTTTTGCAGGTTCTTCAACAATTCTCGTAGACACACCCTCACATCTCATATTGAGATGAACAGTACCCAGAAAGTAAAGTGGCGAAAGCCCGTCACACTGGCACTTTCCACTCTCACTCGCTTCTTGCTTCTGATTTGCCTGTTGGTTGTGTAGTGGGCTCGTGGCTCCTCAACTCACGTTCCAGGCATCGATTATTCCGGCTCCTAACAAATCGATGCCACCATCCGTATTATGCCGAACGGAGCGTAGATGGTGAACAGGTAGAGGTTGCGAGGCAAAACACAATTTATAATTTGGACACTTGAGCAATTTAGAATTAGCGATACGTTTACTTTTATTATAAGTCTCAAAATAATCAAACATATATATACAAGTGTTGAGTTACGAATGAAGCATAGTCAGGGTCATTGGGTCGATTGTCAAGCGACGCGTGCAGAGTCACGTCGTGAGTGGTCGGATTCAAAAAGGTCTGCCGAGAAGTCGGGGGTCTTGGAAAATTGACGGTGAAGATGCGATCTAGATTTGTCTCAGTGCGTCGAGAAGTCGATGCACCGAGAGGTCGTGATACTTCTGTTTGTAGGTTCGTGAGAGTGGCCGACGTTGTCGGAAGGTTCAAGAATCTCCACTGATGGCGGGGCAGTTTCCCAATTTGCCCTCGGCCGTCGTATGAATATCGTGGTTCTCGCGACGCAATGGGCTATTATTCTCCTAATATCAGAAATGCCCACTCGGAAAGACTAGGGACTTGTGTACGTCTGGTATATAACACTTCCTCCCCTTTTAGCCGTGACGCCCAGGCTTACGTGCAGATGTGGTCCAAAGACGGCAATGATAGTCGTCAATGAGATGATCGACATCTCGGAGGTTGTCATAGGGTTCCCAGCTGTTATGCGCGGCGTCGTGGCCGTGCCACTTGACGAGATATTCAGTCTTCTTGCCTTGTCATTGATGGCCAAGGATGTCCTTGATGACGTTCTCTGTGTCTTTGTCCACTTGAACGGAAGGTGCAGGACTGACATCTCTGCAAGGAAAGTTCTCTCCGGGTCTTGGTAGTGCTTGAGTCTGCTGACATGGAATACCGGATGAACTTGCATAGTGTAGGGGAGTTTGATTTATGCAACCACGGGGGTTTGCATGCGCTACATCTCAAACGGTCCCAACCATCGGGACTTGAGCTTCAAACAGTCAACTCTTCAGAGTTTCACATTTGTCGAGCTCAGGAGGACTCGGTCGCCATCGACAAATACGTTGTCGCTGTGATCTCGGTCAGCTGCTCACTTCATTGCTGCTTGTGTCTTTGCAAGTGTCTGCCGTGTTTCCTCCCAGATGGTGGTGAGGTCTTGTTGTTGAACGTTGACTGCACGAACGTTGCTGCAACTTTGTAGTCCAGTTGGTGTGGCGGGAAGTTTGCCATACACCACTTCAAACGGAGTTTTACCCGTTGCGGTGGAAACTGCCAAATTTTATGCAATTTTGGCGGTCGGGAGCTTTTTGTGCCCAATCCATCTTGTGACGTTCGCATTGTGTTCGGAGAAGTTCTTTTAGCGTCTGATTTGTCTGCTGTGTTTGACCGTCGGTTTCAGGATGAAACGCCATTGAAAGTTGAATTATGCTGTCGTAGCCAGTCATTAGTTTGCACCAAAAACGGCTGGTGAATCGATCGCCTTTGTCGCTCGTGATGGTTCTCGATACGCCATGTAGCCGTACAATGTTGTTTCGAAATAGTCGTGTTGTTCCCTCTACGGTGATGGTGGTTGTTGTCGGGATGAAGTGGGACATTTTGGAAAACCTGTCAACAACCATGAGGATTGCGGCATATTCCTTGGGTGTGACCGGTAATCCAGTGATGAAGTCCATGGAGATGTCTGTCCATGGTTCCGTCGGAACAGGGAGTGGTTGCAGAAGTCTGGTTGGCCTCGTGCGACGAGATTGCTGTCACTGACATGTGTCGCAGGTTTTGCAGACGTTGGCCACGTCGGATTGCATCTTGTCCCACCAATGGTTATTTGCCAGTTTCTTCAGCGTCTTGTCTTCTCCGAAGTGTCCCCCTGGTCTTGTGTTGTGGCACTCTTCAAGCAGCGTACGACAAAGTTCGTTGTTCGGGAGAACGACCACTTGGCGAGTGAAGCGCCACCGCCATTAGGGTGGGTCGAACCAAAGTTTCGCTTTGTCATACTCGCCGTGCTGGTTGTAACTTCGTGTGAACAGTCGCTCAAGGTACGGATCTCGCTTTAGCTGTAGCATTGCCGCATCAGCCATTAAATCTGGTCGGCGGCTAAGTGCGTCCGCCGGAATGATTTTTCCAGGCATGCACTTGATATCGTACTTGAACCCGGATTCAAGGAACTCCATCCATCAGGTTTTACGGCGGCTGAGATTCGGCTGTGTCTTCAAATGGTTTAATGCATGGTAGTCGGTTTGCACGATGCATCGGTGACACTCCATGTAGCATCGCCACGTCTTGAATGCATGCACAACCGCCAGCATCTCTTTCCTGTGTAGAGCGCAGTTGAGCTCCGGTCCACGCAGTTTTCGATACATGTAGGCGACCGGTTGTTCGCCGTTGCCATAGTCTTGCAGAAGCACCGCGCCAATGGCTCGATATCATGCAATCGTAGCCATTACGTAGTCGACCGTTGGATCGGCTAATCGTAGGGCTGGCACCAAGGACAAAGCATTCCGCAAAGCGGTGAACGCTTCTTGTTTGATGTCTCCCCACTGCCACTCGTTTTCTTTTCGAGTGAGGTCGGAAAGAGGCACTGAAATTTGGGTGTAATCCTGTATGAATCGCCGGTAGCAATTGCAGAATCCGAGAAAAACTTGCATTTCTCAAACGTTGGTCGGCGTCGGTCAATCAACAACTGTTGCCACTTTTTCTTATCCATGTTGATCCGCCCGCCGTTGATGACATGACCAAAAAACTCAATTGAACAACGATCAAAGTCACATTCCGAGAGTTTTCCAAAACATTTCACTCCTTGCAAAAATTCGAGGACTTTTCAGAGATGTCCATCGTGTTCCTCTGGGATGCGAATGTAGACCAGAATGTCGTTCAGTACACCACAACAAAATCGTTGAGTTACGGTCAATAAATGTTGTTCATCGCCGCCATAAACGTTGCCGGGCATTTGTGTGTCCAAACGGCATGATCGTTAACTCAAAGTGCCCGTAGCGGGCTCGGAACGCCATCTTCTCGATGTTGGCATTTGCCACGCGTATCTGGTGATATCCACCAGATACGTTATTTTGCTGAAAATCGGAGCCCCTTAGAGTTCATCAAAAAGTCCGTCTGCTCAAGGAAGAGGGTAGCGGTTCTTGATAGTAGCGTTGTTTAACACCAGATAATCCATGCACATCCACATCTCGCCAGTTTTCTTTTTGACAAATAGTACTGGTGCGACATATGGTGACATGGATGGACGGATGAACCCCTGACCGAGCATCTCGTCAACCTGCTTTTGCAGCTCCGTCGGCTCGTGATCGCTCATCCGATATGCTCCTCAAACGATACATCTGTTGCCCGGCTTCAGTCCGATGCGATGGTCGGTGTCTCGTTGAGGAGGAAAAGTCCTTAGGAGCTTGTCGGGGAAGACGTTCATAACCTCTTGGATGAGTGATGCTAGCTCTTTAGGCACCATCGCGAACTTTATTGAAGCCGATGAGGCTGACAAGGCCGATGATGTCTGAGCTGCTGTGACTTCCGCTTCCTCCATGGGCTCAAAACATACGAGCCACACACAAGCTCCTCGTTGTATGCAGTACTTGGCCACGTTAAGCGGTATCGGTTGCACAGGTTGTCCATTTTTTGGCTTTTACGGCTTCCTCTGCTGCTTCGGCTGTCGATTTCTGTCCCGCACATGAAAGTTGTCATTTGGTGCCATGAATATCAACGTAGACGTTGCCACTGTTCTAATCAACCTGCGGATTGTGCCGGTACATGAAGTCTTGTCTGAGGATGATTTTACGGTCACTCATTGGACAAGACCTCCAGACCGTTACACCCCATAGAACTCCCGCTTGCAGTCGTGGTGGTTCTCAGAGTCCCCATATCTGTAGTTTTTCCTCAAACACCCCTGGTTTGGTCTACAAATCCAGTTTTCAAACCATGTCATTGCTCCAGAAGCTGTGTAAAGCTCCTCTATCCAATAGTGCAGGTACCGTTCTTCGACTTCTACATCCTCAAGGCTGTCCTTTTAGCGGTATCGCCGGTTAGTCGTCCTCGTACCCCTCGTCAAACTTTGCAATCTCGGAACCCTCTACAGCGATGTGGGTCGTTCAAATGGGCAGTCGTTTGCCATAGATTGCTCCCCACGGACAAGAGTTACGCCTTTTACTCCTGTCCCTTGCTGTTTTCTAACTCGTTTTTTTGTGAATTCTCCCCCTTTTTGGCTTGCCTCTTGTTTCGACAACCACTAATGATGTGCCCGGCTTTTCCACAGTTGTAACACGTCCGCGTCTCTCTGGTCGACGGTGTCCTGTTCCATAGGGTTGAGGAGTCCGCAGACAAGTTTTTTCTGTTTCCACGATGATCGTGGTTAGGAGGTCGGCAGTTGTAGGATTCCTGGATCCGAGCGTTGTAGTTGGCACTGTCCATCCTTTCTGCTGGTGCAATTATCCGCAGCAAGTCGTTTTGGATGCCAAAAACAGCGATTACTTGCCGGATGTCTCGCTTGAGGCCATTTTTTTAGTGAAAACAGAGTTTGTCGGGGGCGACGTTTGCTCCAGTGATGATCTTGCGGAATCTCCGCGTACGCTCTGCCACGCTGGACTACTGACGTAGACGCTGGAGCTTATACCATGCGTCAGACTTCTCGTTCAGCTGTCCAAGGCATGCGAGCACTGCGTGCGGTAATTTGTTCCAGTTGGTTGGTGGCGTCAGCGCATCTTGCCACTATGGGTTGATCTGCTCCAATGGTAGAACGCCTGCGGTCGGCAATATGAGATGACGCATGGTGCAAGCTCCATGATATGGGCCGTAGATGAGGTCCCACCGGTCTCTTTCTGCCGTTAGATGGTCTTTAGGCCGGACCACCAACTTAACGCCGTGCCACGCAAAAGCGTGATCCCTAGGTCAATTTTCTTTTGATTGTCGTTGACCCCAGCAGCGGTGAAGTACACGTCCAAACTCATCAAGCACATCTGAACCATTGGTCCTTTTGAGTTGTCAGGATCGAACGGTTCTGGTGGCGGCCTAATTCCGCTATACCCACTGTTTGGGCCTCCGAATTTTCTCTTAGCCAGTTCTCGCACATTGAGGACACGGTACTCACTTTTCACAAAAGATGCGTGCAGTACCCAATTTTCTCGAAGCGCCTGAGATCATGCACGCCGCACCAACTATTGCAAACAAATTCACGCCACACCGGTTTCATATGAATTAGTTCGGTGACTGTGGGTATCCGACAATGTAATTTTCATGTTTTAGCGAGTTTCCTCATCTTTTCAACCACTCACGAATTTATGCCCGACTCAACTGTCTTTACGATGACTTCAACCAAAGCACAAGTTCCGACAGAACAAACATCGTAAAAATGAACCCTTATTCTCCACTTTCTTACAAGCTTTCGTCTAGGGGCTTCAACTTTGGAACGATCGCCAAGAGCATGACGTGTGTCACATGCAAGCCCAGACGTCACATTGTTTTTGCCGAACATGCAGCGGCGACGCCGAACGTGCCATGATGTTGCGTTTTGCGGGCGTTTCCATTGATCTCGTCAACATGCGAACGGACTCCAATCGTAGCATATCTCGATGACGCGATATGTTGCCACCTGAACGTTGCCTCTTGTTGTCCACATGGCAACGGCGCCAACTGGCGGATATTTCGAGGACAAACCACATGCTATCACCTTCGTTCGCTCCATCCTGACTTGCCACCCCTCGTTGGCGGTTATGACCTAGGTGCATGATAGAATTAATGGTTTTTTTCACCACTCACCACATGCATGGTTTACGACGATTCTTGTCGTGGTAAGTCGGCCAACCGCCATTTGATGTGGACGTTCTCTCTCGTCGTTTGCAGGGGTCATGACCGTTGAGCCATTGTTAAAGTCTACTCGATGCGTACTTGCAATGTCACCGCTTCCTCGCAACGGGTCTCCGGGATGTCCCTCCTCCTCGTGCTAACAACGGGTGGGTTTTCCAAGTGCAGAAGGTGGGTATGATGCATATTACAACGCATGACATACATTGTTATACCCACTCTTGGCCAACGTGGCCGTCACTTTTTACGCCACCGTTGGCGACTACCCGGACGACGAGGACGAAGAACCTCCTGAGGTCCTCGTCTCCCGCTACCACCCTGAGTCCTCCTTCCTTTGGACTGAGTGGGAGGAACACAAGTGGAACTGTCACATTAATGTCGTGGAGCGCATGACTCCGCGCTCCCCAGACCGTGTTGAAGACCGCACGATGCGACTTGGAGACAGTCAACGCGTCCCACCGTATCATGGTTACCGTGCGGGTGGGTTGAACCCACCTTGTAGCTAGACATGGCGTCGTCCCCGACGGGGTTGGAGCTCCTGCTATGTCGAAGTACACTTTCCAATAGCCAACTCATACCAGTATCTCTAGTGGCTATTGTCCATACACGTGTCTGAAATATTTCCGTCAATGTCCTTTGTGTAGGATCGTCTGACAAGGAGATGCTACCCACACCCGCCGGAGAAGACTGGCGGAGATTTTGAAGCCGCTCCTCCTCGTGCACACAGACGCAAAGGAAGATGCACGGATTTCCCTGGTGGGCAGGCCTTTCGCAACATGGAGGCCTGTCGCAAAGCCGTCCAAGACTACGCAGTCGACCGCGGCATGTCGGTCTCCTGGATCCGCAATGAGCCAACACGCCTTGAAGTCCGATGCGGGCTGCGGAAGACTGCTGGCTGCACATGGCTACTAAAGGCACGCTTTCAGCGCAAGCACGACAACGTTGCCGTAATCAAGTTTGGGGATGGCCACAAGTGCTCCCCCACGAAGAACAAGGACGACCAGGCGCGCCGGGCTGCATAGGTGTTGCGATACATTGAGCAGGCCATCAACAAGAAGCCGTCGACCGAGACAAAGGCGCTGCAACAGATTGTGCAGTACCCGGTGGTGTATCGTGCGAAGAAGGCGGCCAAGGAGAAGCTAATGGGCGAGACGACGCTGTCGTGGTCCCTCTTCCCAGCTTACGTCGAGGAGGTTAGTAATTTTTGCCTCTGGCACTACTTCTCCATCCGTCAAGGCGTCTGTTACAAATATGTTTGTTCAACAAACCTCCCCATGGCATGTATGTAGTGCAGCTGAAGCGAGTGGACCCTGGACGTTCGCATGTACAAAGCAGGACAAGAAGAAGATGTTTTGCCAAGCCTTCGTGGCACCCGGTGCGTATCGTGAAGTGTGGAACCATGTGTGGCGCATCATCACCATGCATGCGACGTTCCTCAAAAATGGGTTGAAACACGTTTTGCTCATTGCTCAATACTGGGATGCCAACAACCAGTCTGTGCCCATGGCGTGAGCGCTATGCAGACAGGAGGACAAGGACAACTAGACTTGGTTCATGCAACAGCTGCCGCAAGCGTACCCCACGGCCCGCGACCATGGCACAGCTGTCATCTTCGACCGTGACTCTGGGCTCCTTGCAGTTGTGGCCCGAGAAATGCCCGCTAGTGCGCAGCACATCCGCGAGAACGTCAAGTCCAAAGCGGGTTATGTCGCCGCAGACTGGTTCTGGACACTCGCGCATGCCTTTACCGTAAGGGACTTCAAGCACACACAGGAGGAGTTGGCGAAGGCATCCGCGCAGGGTTTGTAGTACCTTTTCGGCGGTGGAGCAGAACCGGGCATTCCGCTCACCACGTGGAGCCATGTCTACATCCCCGTGGCACAAGGCGGTCAAACAACCAGCAACGTGGCAGAGTCATTGAACGCACGTATCATGGACCTCCGCCAGCTCTACCCCTTTCACTGCTTTGCCCAGCTGTACGTGTGGGTGCAAAAGTTGTTTACTGAGTGGCGGAAGCTGACCCACGACTGTGAAACTGTGTTGGCCTCCTTCGCGGATGCAAAAGTGAATAACTACACGCAGAAGGCAAGGGAATACGACATCATCCCCGATGGTCTGCTATCCGGGACGATCTCAGGGTCCAAGAGTCTCTCCGGGCGAAAGGTGGACTGTAACACGAAGAAGTGCAGCTGCGGCCAGTGGTCCGAGTACGGATTGAGGGTGATGCTTGACACTGGTGTAAACCCCGAGATGTACGTCGACATCCACTTGACCAAAATGGCGTGGAAGAGGACCTACCGTCACCCCATGCCCGGCGTGAACCTTCGGGAGATGCAGTACGCAGACAATGGAAAGGGCCCGCCGGTGAAGAAGTGTGGTGCTGGGAGGCCCAAGTCCAAGCACAAGGACCGGTAGGAGCATCGCAAGAGGGACCGCATCTGCAGCCATTGTGGGCTGTCTGGACATGGCCCACGGAAATGCACCAACCCACTTGCTCTCTCACCAGCTAACGTAGCAGCAGCTCATGCCAGACAGCTTGCCTCGGGACGCGGAGTGCGCGGAGATGGTGGACGACAATGTGCACGTGATGTAGTGGCATCTGCAGCAGCAGCAGCCAACACTGGTGCTGACTGGGGTGGTGGTGATGCAAGGGATGAGAGTGCCGTGGCTGCAGACGCAGCCATGGCAGGTGAAATTGCAGCTGCAGGTGGTGAGGCAGATGCACCTGTCACGGCGGCATAGGCAGGTGAAACTGGTGAGGATCGGGGTGCGGTAGTAGCAACAGGAGGCACAGCAGAAGAAGATGCAGGTCAAAATGAAGGAGCGGTTGAAGCAGCAGACCCCGCATTCTCATCCCAAGTTGAAAACCCTGGGAATCTAGCAAGGAACCCAACAGACAACGGTCCGTCCTCATCAGACTTGTCAGATGAGGACAGTGCCTCACACTACGACACAACTAAGACTGGAGATTCGGATTCAACTGATGGCTCCTCCCACTCTGATGCTTCCGAGGATGACGAACCAACACAACGCAAATGGAAGCGCACAGGCCGTTATGTATGACCATAGGTAATGCTGAAATGAGTGAGATGCATTCATGGTCCATCCTGAATAAAATTGCACTTCAGCAACCTCAGCTTTGTTTTGTTTGTTGTTGATGTTCTCTGCAGGTCAGGCACATACCTATCCTGCTCAAGACGGTGGTGAAGCGGCAACCAAGGCTCAAAGTGCACCGCCACATGGTCAGATCACATGTGGTGCACGACACGGGACGTGCGCTGAAGGATGCAGACGGCATGTGTTCCAACATGGCTAGTCTCAGCATAGGGCAGACAGAGGCAGACGAGGCCAGATATCTAGTGGCCAACCCATGCACGGGCATGTGTGCTTCCCCCTTTGGGGAAGTCTTCCATGATGCATGCCTAGTGTTCAGTGAGGGAGCAGAGTGTCCTGCTTGTGAAGTCATTTGTTATGTGCACGGCTTACCCATGTACGTTCACATGTGGATCAGTACTTGTGACTTAGCACCTCTGTTCTACCAGGCTTTATTTTGTCAACGTCTTTTCCAAACTCATCCGTTTTCTCCACTATTTGTTGTGGTTTCTGCACCTGGTCACAATTTACAAGCAAAACAACCTTTGTGATGAATAGTACATTCCTTCCAATTGTTATACATGCACTATGAGACATTATAGTTTCCACCAAAGTTTGAAGTAGGTTTTGCTAAGATTGAATGAAACATTGCTTAGTGTTCTGCCTCTGTGTATCCCTTTGCACTACATTGTCCATTGTCGTTTGATGTAGGTTCAGGTTGAAGATTGAATGCACTATGCCGAGTACACTAATACAAGGTACACAGTGATGGAGAGTGTACACGTGGCTATCTGCAAGACAGAGAGCTTCCCCTAGATATACCAGAGACCACCATGAGGCACTCAATGGTCACAAAGTTTATGATTCCGTGCATAAATGAACGACATGCCCACTATTTGCAGAATCCAACCCTACACCCAAGGAAGTTAGTGGACAGAGTGACGATTTTCTTGTGCGAACATATTAAGCATGACCACTCCCTGCGCCAAGTAAGTGGTGAAATACGTAAGGAAATCGTAGAAACATGTACCACATGTCCACTATGTGTGACCCTTAAATGAACAACCAGACGTTGACAATTCATGACAGAGCTTAACAATCAATACAATCTCTGTGCAACAAGCGAAGAAGACAACATTTGGTAGGTTGATGTAGAACTCATGAAAACATATCCAAAGTGTCCACAGAGGATATCAATCCCAAGGCATCCACTGCCCACGGGTGTTTTGTGGACACGGAGTTGGCATGCGAACACCTAGTATTCAGCACATGGTCTCTGGTTCGCATGGGTCGTTCACCCAACTGGGTTGGATCTCCGTTTCAGCGAGCGTGTCCCAGCGAGCCTTGATCGTAGCCCATGCCTCCTTTACTTGCTGGGGAGTGAGATGTGGCCTGCTGGTCCTGGTAGGTTCGCCGCCCCAAGCGCCAACTTCATCCCATCGGTGCATCCTCGACACAGCTGCACATGTGTAGGTGTGTATGTTGGTACGCGCGTCAATAACGTCAATGGGATCGGTGTCAACATGTTCATAGACCGATCGACCCATGTCTTGTACGGTGTACAAGAGTGTGAATGGAGATGGCTAGTGACCATTGCCAACTCCGTATTTGTACATCCTCTAGGAGCGGTTACATCCGTATGGACAGTAAGGCTCGGATGCGATCCATGGCTCCCATACGTCAAGGCAGTCCATTGGTCTCAAACTGGACAGTGGCCAGTCCAACGCTTGTGCCATGTCTTCAGGTGTCGCGGACCATGTGGCATTTGGCGGATGGGGTTCATGAGCGCTCCTAGTACGTGCCGCTCTGCGATCCCATGCTTCCTTGATTGCGGCCCATGCTCGGTGGGCAACAAAGGGATCTCTCTAATATCCACTCCTCCACCCTCGACCTTCTCCGCCGTTGATGCGCCCCTAGAGTGACATGTCGTCGGAGCCAATGAGGCCTTGTCGACCCAAATGACATTCAGTCGCTGCTTGAACTAAGACAAATCATGTGTAGTGTGATGCTATGTACTGTTGAGTACGCCAAAGGACATTGTGAACTGGTACATTGTCCCACTTCGTAAGGTGAATCCATCAGAAACACGATTTTGGGATACCGTGTGCATCCCTCATGGCTGACGATGGCTAATAGTCTGTAGGATTGACCTCTGTCCCTTGTTCGACGTACTACCTTTCGGTTCAACGGTGATTTCCACGGTTTACGCAGTGAAGTTTGCTTGGTAATATACTTGGGTGAAATAGCTCAGATACCCATAAAACGCAAAGTGTGACTCTCATCCGCCCGTCTTTCGGAAGAAAAGTAACGATCTACCCGTGGTTCCGAAGAAAAGCGACCATCCACCCACCATGCGTTACAAAAGCAACCATTCGCATAGCCTCCGTAACAAAATCAACCAGCCGCCCACCCCTTTCTTCATGCTAGATCACAGCATGTGTTTTGGACCTAACATGGAAAAAGGTGCAATTGTGCATCCGTCTGAGACATATTGAATGACAACAATCATGTCATGAATCAATGTTATATGGTATGTGGAGAGAACATGACATTTTTATTTAGCGTTTATGGGTGCCTAAGGTATTTTCTGTGTAACGTTGGCATATGCGTTATCTTTTGTACGCCATTCTCATATGTGTTATTTTCTGTGCATCAATGTCATATGCGTTTTTTTTCGTGCGGCATTGTCATATGCGTTTTTTTTTGTGTGACATTGGCATATCAGCTATATAGTTCCAAAAAACTGGGTATATCGTGACCAAACCCAATATAAATTGTACAGGGTGGATGGTGCTTGCAATAGGCGCGTCAGCGTTGCAACATGATTGGACACTAAGGAATGTCGCGTACACATTGCAAGAATGCAAGCACAGAATGACAATGACAGGGTGGAATGGCGGAAATGTGTCGTGTACTGGAGTTGTGAACTGCCACGCTGTCCTTGTTGCGAGAGGCTACCTTGGGGTCCTGTTTCAATGCTGTCGTCTCACGCTAGCCCGTGCGGAACGTGGTTATGCGGAGAATTACATCGTCCTCCATACTGTTTTTGGCACGGTGGACGTCCGAAGTATTTGTTTTAAACAATGGCCCTCAGAAGTATTATGTACATTTTCTGCACGTTAGAGTTATTATTCTACCAAAGTGACCCTCCTATTCTTTTTGTGCGAAAAGTAGGTACGAGGTCCTGTAGGTGCGAGGACAGTGCGTATGCGGCAAGTGTACCCTTGTGGTGGAGGCGAACGAATTCTGGGTTCGCTTCTGAGTTGGGAATTTCTCTCAACGAGAACCACTTCACGCGTGCTTGCGTTGCGAAGAGCCTCCATCGCGAAGTTGAGTTATTAGAGCAAGTGGTTGTTGGTCCCCTTGAGCGCAAAGATCCAGTTCGCAAGTTCCTCGTTGAACCGAGCTAGTCGTTCAGTGCCACCTCTCGTCCCTGCTGTCGTCGTCCAAGCTTTTTGTTGGGGCGGCTGGTTCATCACCGTTGGGGTTCCGTGACCAGATTGGTCTTCGAAGCCGTAGGGGTTGTCCCAGCTACCGCAAAGCCCGCCACGCAAGTATTCACTATCGCTTCAGGGTTCACGTGCATCGGCACGTTCTGCTCCTCCATCGCCGAAGTCGTCGCCGAAGACCCGCTGCTGGTCGTCGATTGCACTCGCTCGCCTCACGTTGTAGTCGCGAAGTGTGCGAAGCCTTGACGTGCAAGATGCACTGACTGCTTGTGTGAGGTAGTTCTCTGGATGGGTAAAGTAGTCGGATGCCTCTCGAGCATCGCTACGCTCTGATACTAAGTGTTATGCCAAACGGAGCGTAGATGGTGAACATGTAGTAGCTGCGAGGCAAAACACGATTTAGAATTTGGGACACCTGATTCTTTTATAACTAGCAGTGAGTGTGCTTTGATGACAAGTGTCCAAATGATGGAACATGTACCTACAAGGGTCAAGTTACAAATGAAGCATTGTCGGGGTCGTTGGGTTGATTGTCAAGCGACGTGTGCGTAGTGACGTCGTGAGTGGTTGGATTCGAGAAGGTCCCCCGAGAAGTCAAGGTCTTCGAGAATCGACGGTGAAGATGCGAGATGCACCTAGACTCCTCTCTGTGCGTTGAGAAGTCGACCGAAAAGTCGTGATACTTCTATTCCACCATGTTTTATATTTCAGCAAACATCATGTATGCTCACCCCCCATCACATGGACATGTGATGGCAGAGTGCTTCCTGGATATGACTCTTCAATCAACCAGGAGCCGGAACGTCAGTCTCCAGGGACGAATCGTATCCCAACGGCAGGGAGTCCGCGTTAATTGGGGGGTCGAAATCGGCACCTGGCACAAGTTTATCCTTGCTTGAAAACATGATACATATTGTAACGGGTCGAGTCTCCAGCTCCTGCTCTGAAGTCGTCGTCGGAGTTCGCAGAATGGCGTTCTCAGTCCGCGTCAGGGGTTTACCCCCTTCGCAAGATTGAGGGGCAATCGTCATCAACGACACAGAGCAGGGAGACTCGAGTATTTCGAGTCTCCGAAGGCCCATTTCCGTTTTTAACCTTACTCCTGGTTTTAGGACCCAAACCAAGGGTTTTTACCTCGAACTCGTGTGCTTGCACGAGTTATTTCGTTTATTTTATGTCGAAGTTCGTCGCAAACGAACTTTGATTTACGGTTTGCCGTTCTGGCGTGAAATCGTCTCGTGCGAGGCACGCTGGCGATTTCGCGCCAGCTCTCTCGTCCTCACCCTCGCTCCCCCTAACCCTCGTCCTCGTTTGCTCGCTTGTAAGGAGGGCGTGGGGGGGCAAGGGCACGAGGCCACGAGGCCTCACCCTCGAGGCCCTCGTGGCCCCTTAGCCGCCGATCGGGCTGAGGCCGCGATCGGCGGCTGGCGGCTGGCCGGCCGGTCACTTGGCCGGCCGCCGGCCGTTTAGCCGGCAGGCAGCGAGCTAGCCGGCGGCTAGCGAAGTGCTGGCCGCCGGCCAGCCCTCGCTGACGCGAGGGGTGGTGCTCAACCATCTCTCGCTTCAGCCAGGAGGGAGGGCCGAACCGGCCCTCCCGCAACACATATCATGTCCTCCCGTTTTGATTAGGGCGAAATAGCTCTAATATCCACATTCCCGAAGGGCGGACCCTCCCATATCCAAGTGCGGAGTTTTGTGGCCCCCATATCCAGCAGTTTAAAATATAAGAACGACGTATCCGGCTCCCTTGCCATGCGCGATCAGCGACATGCGTCGCTGATCGAGCATGGCGAGGAGGGTCATGTGACCGTCGCTCGATCGCGACCCTCGATCCCTCGCGAGATCGCGATCAAGCGATGACCCATTTTTTTCGACTTTTTTTTTCGACGCGCAAACCCCCTATTAGGATTTAGGGTTTTCTATGTTTTGCGCGGGCGGAGCTCGCGCAAAACATAAAACCCTACATCGTAATAGGGGGTTTGCGCGTCGAAAAACAAAATCGAAAAAAATGGGTCATCGCTTGATCGCGATATAGCGAAAACGCCCATGTCAAGTGTTTTTTTTCCATTGCACACAAAACCCCTTAGGTTTGCGAGACAAACACATTTAAACCCAACCCCGAATTACATTCGGGGTTGAAGGTTTTATTTTTTGCGCGGGCATCTGCTGGGCCCCGCGGTAGCGGAGCCCAGCAGATTCCCTTTCAACGCATGGGGTGTCTCGGACCCCTCACGCAAACCCCACGCAAACCCCTCCCTCGAACAATCGCAAACACCTCAAACGTGGGGTTTGTGATTGTTCAAGGGGCGTGATGACGTCATCCATCGGATGCTGCATTTCATGCAGCGAAGGCATGGTGTTCGCGCGCTTTTTTTTTTATACTTCGTTGTTTTTCTGCGACCGGTGGATGTTTCAGTGTTAATGTTCAGATCAGTTGGGTATGGGGTTATTAAAGAGCGATACATGGACATGGGGGATCTATCGAGAAATCGATGGGTATATGGTCACACCCCCGTTTTGATTTCCTTCACTAGACGTTCTGACGTCACTCGTCGAAACTGGGTGCACCGAGCGAAAGCAGCGGAGTAGCTGCGCATCCACCACTGTGTTGCGTTGCGTTGTCAGCTGCAGAACCTTCGACCGACGCAACGCCTTCCGTCGACTTCGTGGTCTGCCTCGGACGGCTCCTCTTAGGGTGCGTTTGGCCTCGGCCGACTCCAGGACACGGATTCACGGATAGTCGAAAGTGCAACACGGATTCATACTTGGCATGCAGCGACTGGAGGCATCGACGGGGATCCTGGTTAAACGCTCCAATCATGTTTAGTTCCACGTCAACAGCCTAATCTAGGCGGCTCGGTTCTCCGTCTCTGGAGTCGGAATCCGTCTGGCCGAGGCCAAACGCACCCTTAGCCAGACACTCAGGCCGCCTCGAACACGGTCGAACTCTTTAGCCGAGCGCAGGCATTATAAGATCCTGATCTGCAGGAGAAGCACCAGCACGAGCTGGCTGTGGGCATGGCGACAAGCACAGCGACAGCGGCACGCACTGCCCTGCGATCGGCCGCCAACACTCCGACCAGCGTTCGCGCATTGCCGTCGACCATCAGTCGCTCGTGCTTCGCAACAAAAACGTTTTCCTCCCTCCGGACGTTGTCCAGGCCTCCACTCTCAGCTACACAGTTCAGCAAGCAACACAAGCCGACAAACCGCCGCTCCGTGCAGGTCCCCTCCACTGCAGATACCCCATTGCGACGCGCTATGGACTCAAGTAATCAGCCGCAGCAGGCGCAGCATGAATACTCACTGCTGCAGCAGACGCCGTCCAGCAGCAAACTCTCGGCCACTGGAGGGTCGCCACCCCCTACCTCAGAACCCTCGCGTAGAGTGGCGCCAGAAACATTGCGGCGAAATCTGACGAGCGGCGAGGTGGGCAAGAGAGGAGAGGCGTGGGTGTTGGGGCAGGGCCTCCTCTTCGCGCTGATCGCGCTTCCACTGGACTCCATCCTCCCATCTTCTCTCCTCCCTTTCTCCCTCCGACTCTATGACGACTTCTCCCTCACGTCCCACCCAGTTCTGTCCGGCATCTTCTTCCTTGTAACTGCTGCCTGGCTTGTCCGTGAGTCCGTGCTCGACCTTGGCGACAGCCTCACTCCGTTTCCCAAGCCCGTGGAAGATTCCACACTAAAAACTGGTGGCGTGTATGGATACGTTCGGCACCCCATGTACGCGTCCGTGATTGCCCTTGCCACGGGATACTCTCTTCTGATTGGCTCCGGAAGCAGTCTAGCGTTTTCTGCCCTTCTGCTGTTGTTTTTGGACAAGAAGGCTGGAGTGGAGGAGAAGATGCTCGAACAGGTGTACGGGGAGGAGTACCAGGAGTACACAAAGAGGGTGAAGAAGTTGATCCCCAGCGTGTATTGAGCATGTCTCAGAGCATGAACCTGGGCGTTTAGTTGTGCGTAGGACACGTAGTCCACACATCAGACCAACAAGTCGTCCACTAGTTTTGGTTACAAGGATCATCTGCCTACTTGAGACTCCATTGTGCTTTCTTGTTGGCTGTTGCTAGTCTCAGGAAACTATCACTGGGCATGTCCGTTCCAACATTGGAGTACCAGGGAATGTGCTGCACGAGCGTGGATGCTGCGCTGTAGCCTTAACAACCTTAAGCAGTTAGCATCCTTGGATACTACGCCTATTGCAGAATTGAGCCGGCGCTACAGCGAAAAGCATATAAAATGAAGTACCACAACCAAAATCTTCTGTAGGTGCAGAAGACCATGGGTCAGCGAAACTGTAGTTCTTCCATTCTAGTCATAACCGACAAGGAAGAATGAAGACAGAGCACTACATACTTAAGCTGCAAGACTCTCCCCAACTCAAAGGACAGAAAGCTACATGGCATCGAGGCCAATGCTGTGACTGCACATTAGACCCAGCCACCACCGTGTTTGAGAGCTTTCAAGTGTGAGGAGGGTAGAGTGCGAGCTCATAAGAAGCCTACGAGGAGGAGGCACCACCACCATCCACAGTCTGCGTTCTCTGCTGCCTTCGTGCGTAGTCTTCCGTCGATCCAGCACATTGGTCATGCCATCATTTTCCGGCAGCTGCTAACGCCTGCAGTCGTTTTTGCAGTTTCAGTACCTGAGAGCATCACACACAGACAAGAAACACAAACTACCTGCATGCAAATTTGAATGCGCTGTGGTTGAGACTGAGTGCACGCTGCGTTGCAAGCACGATGAGGCCATCTTGGTTCAGATGCAGACACTCCAACCAACAGCATGCAGAATCTCCACAGCATTGCAGTGGCATGAGAGGTCATTGGGTCTGTTTGTGGAGGTACACAAGAGGGACTGAGGACATCCAGGATGACGAGGGAAGATGAAGGTGGCACAAGACCAGGTGAAATCAGATCCAGAGGGAACACGTAAAGCGAGAGGAATGGCATGAAGGTGCAGAGAGGGAAAGAGGAGGTGGGGAGAATGGTTGAGGAGCACCGGAAGGCAACAAGGAATGAATAAGACAGCAATGACAGAAGACATACATCTTCTTGTTTCGACGATTGTCGTTTCTCCAACGCCTCCAACATCTTCTCTAGTCTGCCCCTGCATTGCATTGGAGTGCATTGGAGTGCATGTCCATGTGGAGACATAAACTCAGGGGGATGGAAAGACAGCGACGGGTGTGCTCTGCAGCGCTGTGCCATCCCATGCCATGCCATGCCATGCCATGCCATGCCATGCCATGCCATGCCATGCCATGCAATGCAATGCAATGTCATGCCATGCCATGCTATCCCATGCCGTACCATGCCATGCCATGCCGTGCCATTCCATGCCATGCCAACCTCAAGCACAATGTATGCAAGCTATGCAGTCACACTCCATCTTCTTAAAAAAAAGGTGAAGGCATGAGGCGTACCACCAAGAAAGAATTTCAGACCGTTTTGGAAGATTGATTGCATCTGTGCTTCCAGGGCCTTCTCAAAACGCCACAGGAAAGCACCAGCAGGAAGTGCTTGAGCGGGGGTGAAGAGGGGGAAGCAAGGCCGCAAACCACACGCACGTTTCGGCGGTGATGTATTCGACACGCTTGTCCACATTGGCCTTTGCCTCCGCCAGGTCTTG
>SZWC01006486.1:124470-134965 GCA_023375785.1 Penium margaritaceum
CCCTCCGTCTTCCCCTCCCCCTCCCTCCCGTTCCCGTCCCACTGCTCCCCCTTCTTCCACTGCGGCGGACATGTGTCAAGAAGATTCTTCGTCGCCAACCCAACCATATAAACTAGCCCACGGACTCTCCTGCTGCTACGCTTGATTACTCAAGGAACCAGCACACGTCACAACACACTGGCGAAAGAACAAGACGAGACAGCACAAGACAGACAGTAGAAGACAAAATAGCACAAGACACCTGTGCGTAGAGCGGAGTGTCTTCAAAGCCACTCCGTTTGATCCACCGCGCCGTTCTCTCGACGGCCTCCGTCTTGTCCTTCACCCACCGCCACACCGGCTGCTCCTCTGCACCGTCCGCAGACAGCCCACGCCCACTGTCGGCGTCAGAATCACCGTCAAGGTCACCATCGTCGTCTTCCTTTCCTTCCCCGCGAGCCATTCGTCACGGCTGGCCGGAATGACCCGAGGAGGCCTTGCTGCCTAGAGACGAGTGGACCAGGATGACGTAGACCACAGTCGGGTTGTCCCGTTGGACCAGCTCGGCTCCTTGCCCTCCGGGACTCTCCACTTCGAGACTAACAAAAGAGCAAGTATTCTGCCAAATGCTCAGGTGGTTCGCAAAAACGACTGAATATGACACAACCACACAGAGAGTAATTTAATCTAGCAGACGACCGCTGAAAGTCTACCCACCTGGCACATCACAAAGACAGCATACATATATGACTCAAATCTCACTCCTCCAGAAATGGCTATCCAGACCATTCATTTTTTTAATTCCTTCCGGAATTATTTACAAAGAATAACATAGCTGTGTTTTTCTCAAAACATTGAACCTTCACAAAGACAAGAAACGCCAAATAAGTCATGAAAAGCCAGAAGAGGTGGGGTGAATTTTAAAATAATTCATTTTGGGGTTGTTTGAAATACTTTTCGATAAAAAACTAGAATTTAGTCATGGTATGGTAGTTTGGTGTGCTTCCTCTAGTGCATTCCCATTTTTCATACTCTTCCTCATGTGCAACACGTTTGAACATAAATATGGAAATCATGATAAAACATCATTCTGATTCTCATCAAAAACAAATAATGATAAACATTTTAAGCCACAAAAATGGACACTAGTATAAATTAGTCCAATCCATCTGTAACGGGTCGTGTCTCCAGCTCCTACTTTGAAGTCGTCGTCGGAGTTCACAGAATGGTGTTCTCAGTTCGAGTCGATGACGATTGCCCCTCAAGACTGAGGGGCAGTCGTCATCAACGACCCAGAGCAGGGAGACTTGAATATATCGAGTCTTTGGAGGCCCATCTCCGTTTTTAACCAAACCCCTGGCTTTGGGACCCAAACCGGGGGTTTTTACCTTGAACTCGTGTGTTCGCACGAGTTATTTTATTTATCTTATGTCGAAGTTCGTCGAGAACAAACTTCGAATCATGTTTTGCCTTTCTGGCACAAAATCATCCCGTGCAAGGCACGCTGGCGATTTCGCGCCAGCTTTCTCTCCACCTCAACCTCGCTCCCCGTAACCCACGTCCTCGCTTGCTTGTTTTTGCAAGGAGGGCGAGGGGGGCGAGGGCACGAGACCACAAGGCCTCGCCCTCGAGGCCCTCGTGGCATCTCAGCCGCCGATCGGGCTGAGGCCGCGATCGGCGGCTGGTGGCTGGCCGGCCGCCGGTCGTCTAGCCGGCCGGCAGCGAACTGGCCGCCGGCCAGCCCTGGCTGACGCGAGGGGTGGTGCGCAACCACCCCTCGCTTCAGCAAGGTGGGAGGGCCAAACCGGCGCTCCCGCTACTTTCCTCCCCACTTATTATGAACCGTCCCGGTTCATGAACAACAAGTAGGATTGTCAGTCAATGACTCATCAACATTGTGAAAGAAAATTAATAATTTCAATCACCAGCAAAACATGAACACGTGCATGGTACTTAGACCTAAGCTGCAACTTGTAGGTCAGCACGGCTAGCGGCCTTCCCCCTTTAGGCTAGAGCATCCGCGCGAAAACCATGTTGGGCGTCTCCAACCTCCTATGGTCGGTGTCCATGAATGCTGCCCTGTGGGAATGTTGTTCACTTTTTCCGCGTTCAGGTGGTACGTCCTGTCACGCGTCGATGTGTGCGAGCAGCAAGCTCGCTCCACTACGCGTTGACCACCCCTATGGGCAACCGAGATTTGAGCTCCCATGAATTATGTTCAGGTCCACAACCGGCCCAATGAACGAGGTACTCCCTGACAACGCGCGACCGAAGAGTACACTCTCGGTGCTGGAGTAGGCGAAGGACCTTGTATTGGCCGTCGGCAGCCAGGACTACTGGCGGTGGCTGAACGGTTCCTTCTGTCGTGTATGGAGCCAGCAAGTTCACATGAAACATGTCATGTATCTTCATACTCGGCGGAAGTAGCAATCGGTATGCCACTGGCCCGATGCGTGCCACAATGGGAAACGGCCCAATCCACTTCGGTAGAAGTTTTCTTGCCCCTGGCGACTTCACCCGAAGGTTTTTAGTGCTAAGTAGCACTTTGTCACCGATGTCAAACAAGACTTCCTGGCGACCTTTGTTAGCATATGCCTTTTGTCACTGCCGAGCTGCTTGAAGGTGACCCTTCGCCTCCTATAACAAGGAGTCGATGCGCTCGGCAAAGGCTTGAGCGGAAGGAACCTGCCCTCCTGTACTCCCACTCTTCACCAATGAAGAGGGTACCACTGGATGCCGACTACTGTTCAACACAAACGGTGTGAACTATGTGGACTCGTTCACCGAGTTGTTCTCCGCAAACTCTATTGGTGCTACAAATTCGTCCAAATCATGCATGGCAAGGTCCACGAACATGCGGAGCATCTGCTCCAGAGTGAGATTCATGCGCTCTGTTTGTCCGTTAGTTAGAGGGTGAAATGTTGTCGACATTTGCAACTCACTACCGAAGTACTCATGCATCTTTTGCCAGAAATAACTAGCAAATTTTTTATCTTGGTCGAAGACAGTGCGCAACGGCAAGCCGTGGTACTTTACGACACCCTCAAAGAAGAGACGAGCGGTCTCCTCTGCATTCACGTCAGTGGTTGTAGGAATAAAATGTGTCATTTTTTTCAAAAGATCCACAACCACTAGTCTTGCATCGTGGCCACGAGCCGTGTCCGGAAGACCAGTAATGAAGTCCATTTTGACGCACTCCCATGGAGTCCCAGGTATGGGAAGCTGCTGGAGCAGTCCAGCAGGCTTTTGGTTACTAGCCTTATTCCGAAGACATGGGTCGCATGTCATGCAATACTTACGGACATCGACACTCCACCCTGGCCACTAATAGTGGTCCGAGAGTGCCTGTCCGGTCTCTCGTAGTCCCACGTGACCTGCGACGAGCGGGTCATGGAACTAGGAGATAACCTTTGCTCGAAGGTCTCCCGAGTTTGGCACAACAACTTGTTCTCTGTTCCAAAAGATTCCTGCGGCCTCCACCAAGCCGTACTTTTCCAGATTTCGAGAGTCTTGAAAACAAGAATCCACACAGTATCCCATCCTAATCCTGTTTACAAAACCATTGTAATGGATAATCTCTCGTGGTGGTTGCCGCAAAAATGTAGGAGGATCTGGTGGTTGTACGGTTGCTGTTGCAATGGCCATAAAACATCCACTGACCTTGAGGGTTGGTTTAATTTCCACGGGATGTCGGCTTAGTGGATCCGCCACATTGATGCGCCCCGGCCGATATTCTCATGTGAGCAAGAATTGACTCAAGTGTTTGCTCCAATGCGCCTGTCGTCTTGACAGGTTCGGTTACGTCTTGAAAAACACCAATGGATTATGGTCGGTCACGACCGTCACACCCCCTTCAGTGCCCTCGAGGTAGCAACGCGACATTTTGAAAGCGTGTACTACCGCAAGGAGCTCTTGATCCCCACTCGTGTACCGCGTTTCCGCGGGGATGAGCTTCCGGCTCTGATACGCAACTGGGTGACCGTTCTACATGAGGACGGCTCCAAGTCCTTCTACCGACGCATCACATCGAACCTCCCACGGTTGCGATGGATCCAGAAGAGCTAGGACAGGCGCCGTGGAGAGAAGCTCTTTGACTTTGAGAAAAGCGCTCTCCCAATCAGATGTCCATTCCCAACGCACGTCTTTTTGCGTGAGCCTAGTTAACGGTGCTACCAGGGTCGAATACCCTTGCATAAACCGTCGAAAGTAGTTTGCAAGGCCGAGGAAAGACCGAATCTGCTTAACATTTTTGGGGCGTGGCGAGTCCCCAACGGCTTGGACTTTTCGTGTGTCGACACGAATGCCATCCTTGCGAAAGATGTGTCCAAGGTATACGAGCTCATCTTGTGCAAACTTGCACTTGCTCACTTTCGCATAGAACTTCTGTTTCCGAAGATAACGAGAACTTTGCGCAAATATTCTATGTGCTCTTCTATTGATTTCGAGAAAACCAGGATGTCATCCAGGTAAACCAAGACAAAATGTCCGAGTTGCTTGGCGAACGTTCGGTTCATTTCTCCTTGGAAGGTTGCCGGGGCATTTGTAAGCCCGAGGCACAACACTCGGAAATGATAGTGTCCCATGTGCGTTTGAAACGCAGTTTTGGGCACATCATCTTCCGTGATGCGGATTTGATGGTACCCTTGAGACAAATCCAAGGACGAAAATACCTTTGCGCCTTGGAGTTGGTCAAAAAGGTCCACAATCCTCGGTAAGGGGAATCGATTTTTCACCATCAGCTTGTTGAACGCCCGGTAATCAAGGCACATGCGTAAACCACCGTCCTTTTTGTTCACAAAAAGGATCGGCGTACCGTATGGCAAGCTACTGGGCTCGATCCACCCTTTTGCAAGGTACTCTTTGATTTGGCGTTCAGCCTCTTGCCTTTCTGCTGGACAAAGGCGATACATGGGTCTGAACAAAGGAGTCGCCTCTGGTTGCAGCGGAATCGTGTGGCTCGTGTGTCTTTTTGGTGGAAGCCCAGCCGGTGGGTCTTGGAACACATCCGAGAACTTTGCCAATAGAGGTCTGCTCTCTTGTGGCATGTCTTTTGTCACGTCGTCCTCCACTTTCTGCAGTTGAGCCAAGAAGTATTTACAACCTTGTCGAATACGTCTCTTGACCTGCATTGTAGACAAGCTAGCATGGACTTTGAGTGAGGTTGGTGATAGTTCCGTACTCGGAATCAACATAAAGCGACGTTGTCCTTTTCGGAGGATCAAACGCTTTGATTAAAAGCACATTAGAGCCTTGTTGTCACGGAGCCAAGGATCGCCTAGCACCACGTTAAACGGGTCAAGAAGGTTCAGCATCTCAACGTGACACTCTGTGTGTACCCTTTAATACAAGTTTTTGCTTTACAAGTACTGATCACGGGTATCGTACGATTGTCACCGACAACAACTGCGCCGTTCGATGGCTTGTACTTCAGGCCAACATGTCGGGTATAGTCAAGGCTAACAAAAGAGTCGTCCCCTCCAGTGTCAGCCAGTACGTTCACAGGAGCACCCACTAGGTGTCCTTTGAACTACATCGTCATGTTGCCCCCACTCTTCCGAGTGAACAGAATCGACGACGGTAAGCCGCGTTTGTGATAAAAACAGAATCTGTAGGACGGGCGTCGCAATTCCCATGATTCACCCACTCGATTCCACATCTTGTGGGCACGTGTGAATTCGGCTAGCACCTTCGAGTCTTTAAACTTGACTGGGTCGAAATCGTCGACTAAAGATATTGCGAATAAGATTGAACTCATTGTTTTGAGGGCGTTTGCTTCAATCACCGTGTTACACAAATCATGCACAGTGGTTGGTGTCGCCACCACTAAGCAGGTTTGGTCATGCATCTCGTCTGGTGATGCAAGATTTAGTGGGTAATGTTGATCAGCAAGTGCATAATGAGGTTCAATGAGAGGGGAGAAAACAATAGAGAAATTTGAACTCGTCAAAAACTCAAATTGTTTAACATCCTTGTCTGAAAACATAAACTCACACTCGTGATCCAGTTTTACCCTGAGTGGTCCCCACTGACGTCACTCAAGGGCGGGGAAAACCCGCCCCACGGCCCTCCCAGTTATCACGGCCGGGCTGATTGCCGCGACCGCGACCCTGTCCAGGGCCTTGTTTGCGGCCTCCTGCTGCACCATCCCCACAAGGTGTTGCTGCTACAACTAGCATCGCGGCCTCTTGTCCACCACCAGTAGCCTCAGGGCACTGAGCCCTAAAGTGGCCCGGCTGTATGCAGTTCTGGTAGAGCCCTTCGTGGAAGGCTGCGTTGTAACGCTCACGCGCTGCCTGCAGCTCGTCACTCTCGTAGCTTCGCTTGTTGTTGGGACCCTTGTGTCCACCAGCCTTCTTGGCTGAAGGGTTTGTAGGCTGCTTGCCCTTGGCCCCATCTCGCTGTCCAGATGACCAACCAGCCCTTACAACGTCCACGCGCATGTCGGGACCCTGATGTGCACGCGCGTTCGGCCGTGCATCAGAGTAGTGTTTTGGGTTCGCCGAATACACTTCGCTCATGTAGTCGCGCAACGCCCTCCAGCTTGTCCAAGCTTGGACAGTGGCTATCGTGGTGGTCTTTTCCTTTAGCTTCTTGCTGGCGAGACCATCACGCACGTACTCCAGCAACATGTACTCCAGGTACTTGAATGTCTGAGTCCCATTGCCCTCGGTGAAGCTTTCTGCTTCCTCCACGAGTGCGGTGAACTTGCTCAAGTAGGATTCGAGCGAGTTGCCCAGCTGCCTGAAGTCCTTGATCTTGTGGAAGGCGCGTTGTGCCTCCTCACGTTGGGTGCACTTCTTGCGCATGATCGCGTAGAAAGTCTCCCACAGCATGGGCTGCCACTCGAGATGCGGCTGCTGCGCAGTCCACTCCTTGACTACGTACTTGAAGAGTTTGTCTTCAAGCCGCGTCGTGGCAAGGTCGCCGCACTGGAGAGTGGAGCCTTGCGGACACGTAGAACGTGCTTCATGCGGTTCAGCCAGTCGGTCAACTTCACGCCCTTTCGGAAGATCTCCACACTGGGGAGGAAGGACGTGTTCATGACCTACCACGAAGTCGTCGAGGTAGGTAAGTCGCCGCTCCCACCGACAGTTGCATCCGTAGTTGCGGCACATTGTGCTTGCTGTTGCATCTCCACCTGGGTCACGCTCTGCAACGCCTTGTTTAGGTCGTTCCATCGGCGGCTTGCCTCATGGGCGGCCAGGCGCTGCAGCTGGCGATCACGGTAAAGGTACGTGATGCTCTGCCCGACATGGGCCAGCAGGTTGGCGAACGCGAACTTGAGCTCTGATGTCGTTAGAGCATCGGCGATAGCCTCCAGGGCCTCGCGTTGTCGATGCACCCTTACCCACTACAAGAGGGTACGGTTTGCGTACACGCCTCCAAGGAGTCTCACCTTTTAGAGAAGACTATCGTCGGCAACGACGCCCGAGTGGGCGCTGCTCTGCCTCATTGCGGCCACATCATAGGAAGGGGGTTCTGCCCCCACTCCTCGGAGTGATGCCGTATCTTCACCGTCGGTGGTGATCTTGAGTCGGCCTGCCGCCTCAGCAACAAACTCCGCAAGCCTACGACGGCCATCGTAAATTGCCTTTGCGGCATCGTCGTCCAGCTCATTCTTGCGGAAACTTCCCGTGTGACTGCTTGAAGCGCCCTTGCTGCTCTCGGTAGTCTTGCTACTGTTGGCAGCTTCAGGCGATGCGGCGAGCGCCTTTTCCTTCTCGAGTAATCGGCTCCAGTTTGCCGCACGACGATGGCGATGGTCGCGATCCTCATCGCCTTTGCCATCGTCGGCGTCATGCTCTTTGTCGGGGTCCTCCTCCGAAAGATCCTCCTCCATCGCGTCGTACGTTGCATGTGGGTCGCCCATGTGCCCGTCGATGTGCTCGTCGAGCACCTTTGCGGCCTTCACACGCTTCTCGGTATCGCCGAGGTTGGCGCCGGTTGCCTTAGGCGGCATGGTCACTTAGGCGGTACGGTTGCCTTAGGCAGCACAGTTGCCTTAGGCGATACGATTGCCTTTGAGTTGGTAACCGTGCTCGCGGTGGCGGACCCCAAAACTTGGAGTCCACCGAGGACGTGTGGTGAGAACGTCACCACCTTGCCCTTGTTGGTCCTAGATGGTCCAACACTTGCCATCTCGTCGCTCGTGCAACTAGCACGTGAAGACCGTTGTGAGGATCACCCCACAACTTTGAGCAGGGATCGCCTCCTAAAGTCACGCTCTCACGATCGGTGAGGCAATTATAAATTTAATTTCTGTTTTCCTAGGCCGCCACGTCGGCACAAGGGTGTGGATTTTGGAACTAGTCTTCCTAAGCTGTGACTCACAGTGATTGGCAAGGACTAGTGCCTAGGAAAACAGAAAATTGCAATACAAGGGATTTACAAGAAGTGTGAGTACCACTCACAAAGCTAGGACAAAGAATGGGAGAGGAATTACACAATTTCTAGCAACTTCTCCAATCCTTCTTCTAACTTCTTGTCCTCTTCTCGTCTTTTTGTCTTCCTTGGCCTCCTCTTGAGTCTTCTTTGCGCTTCTTGCGCCCCTTGGCGGCGTCCTCCTTGAGCCGGCGACGTTGGGGGAGCCGCCAAAAGTCCCCAAGGTGTCACCCTCCTTCTTTTTAGGATGCTCTCAGGTCGTGAGAGTCCCTTAACTTGGGGAGGGGCGCTGTCCCAATTTTTTATAAAGGGGTTTTGAAGGAACCTTGAAGATGGAGAGGATTTTGTGGTTTTTTAGGGTGGGGACTCCCCACCCCGCCCCACAAAAATCTTCCTAGCCCTCTGGAAGTAAGGAGAGGTTGGAAGAAAGAGTCTGCACCAAGTAAAGCTTTTTTTAAGCTCTCTAACACACTTTATGGCGCTTCAATCCGTGAAGTGTAGATGTTGTAGTCCCTTCTGGCGTTTTTGGTGTTGCTTGTAGCTGCCGGCAGCATTTTATCTACGTTGTAGCCACCATTTCTATTGAACCCTTGGTCGCGAGGGTCGTCTGGCTCTAAGAACCATTGTAACGGGTCGTGTCTCCAGCTTTTGCTCTGAAGTCGTCGTCGGAATTTGCAGAATGGCGTTCTCAGTCCGTGTTAGGGGTTTACCCCCTTCGCAAGACTGAGGGGCAATCGTCATCAACGACCTAGAGCAAAGAGACTCGAATGTTTCGAGTCTCCGAAGGCCCATTTCCGTTTTTAACCAAACCCCTGGTTTTGGGACACAAACTGGGGGTTTTTACCTCAAACTCGTGTGTTTGCACAAGTTATTTCGTTTATTTTATGTCAAATTTTGTCGAGGACGAACTTTGATTCATGTTATGCCGTTCTGGCACAAAGTCGTCGCGTGCGAGGCACGCTGACGATTTCGCACCAGCTTTCTCTCGACCTCACCCTCACTCCCCCTATCCCTCATCCTCGCTTGCTTGTTTTTGCAAGGAGGGCGAGGGGGGCGAGGGCACGAGACCATGAGGCCTCGCCCTCGAGGCCCTCGTGGCCTCTCAGCCGCCGATCGGGCTGAGGCCGCGATCGGCGGCTGGTGGCTGGCCGGTCGGTGGCCGGCCGGTCATTTGGGGGGCCGCCGGTCGTCTAGCCGGCTGCAGCGAGCTGGCCGACGGCCAGCGAAGTGCTGGTTCTGGCTAGTCCTCGCTGACGCGAGGGGTGGGGGCAACCACCCCTCGCTTCAGCGAGGTGGGAGGGCCGAACCGGCCCTCCCGCTACACCATCGCATACAACTCTAGAAAGTTCATGCATCGGTGTTTGGAAATAAAGAAACATGCATGTATGGATTTAATTAAATCAAAATTTTACCACATTTTTACTATGATAAGGTTTCAAAATAGAATTATTAAATGAATAAAAAACTATTCATCATCAAAACAAAATAATAATTCGGAAAAAAACTTACCATCCTTTAGAATACTTGAAGAATGTTTTGAATTCATTTAGATCCAATATTTTACGATTTTAAGATATTTTTCAAAATATTTTGATTCCATTCTCGCAATGTTTTCACATGAAACATGGTAATTAATTGATAATATTCACTAGATTAATTAAATCATGCATTCATATGTAACAACTGATTAAATTCATTTCATTCATAAACATCATGAATAAGTATATGAATAAAAAATGAATACAAAGTTTTAATGATTTTTTATGAAAGTATAATTTCTTCTAGTTAATTTAATTTTCGAATGGAAACTAAAGAAAATGATGAAAATATTGGTGAAACTATGTTGAAATGCATTTGTTTTAGATAATACCTTACATGTATCTCCTTTTGTAATGTTGTTCAATTTTTTAGGCATAATTATATTAAGTTTTACTTAAGTTGTTTATGTGAGTGAATCATTTATCATAGGAAAATTTTGATTGTTACATGCAATTTTTTCCATGTTGTAATACATAGTTTTTCTTATGTCTAAAAAATTCTTCATGTGTGTGTGTGTGTGTGTGTGTGTGTGTGTGTGTGTGTGTGTGTGTGTGTGTGTGTGTGTGTGTGTGTGTGTGTGTGTGTGTGTGTGTGT
>SZWC01006487.1:9794-20178 GCA_023375785.1 Penium margaritaceum
CTCTCTCTCTCTCTCTCTCTCTCTCTCTCTCTCTCTACTTGTCTGATTCCAGCCATTGAAGTTGCACCAGATTCAGCAACGGAGACGGCAATCTGCAGGCAGTTAGAGGAAAATATGAGGATTTCTCCCCCTCTAGCGGCTTGTCAATGCCTCCCGGTGCCGCACCTGGGCATGCTAAGGGGCAAGAATACAGCAATGCATACAATCATCAGCAACAGAGACGACTGCTTCACTAGCCATTTTTGGAGTAAAATGATGCTGTGTTATGGCTGTTGCATTAAGCTTTAAATGTCATTCCATCCTCAATCTGACGCGAAATTAGCATAGACTAATCAGATGCTTGAGAGACTCATCCTAACTTTATGTGAGCCCCACGGTATTGATTTGGAAGATAAACCGCAGACCGCTGAAATTGCATACAATTCCATTATTTCCATCACTGTGGATAAAATTCCATTCGAGGTGGTTTACAAAAGACTCCCCCCACACTAGCAGGGCTACAAAGTCAGATTAATATTCCAATGCTTGATATCCACTAGCGGGACTTCTCCAGCGTCTAGGAGGGAAAACACGAGATCCTCGCAAAGACGCAAGCATCCATGAAGCAAATAGTGGACCAACGTCATAGTGACAAAGTATTCTGTGCTGGTGATTTTGTCCTAGTCAGCGCAGCGGATATCAAACTCGGTAGACAAGACTTCGTGAAGCTCAAACCTCAGTGGTTGGGCCCGTTTGAAATCCAGCGAATGCAAATCCCAGTTGTCACTTGAATCTGGCTACCAGACAGTATAACGATCCACTTAGTCTTCCACATCAGCAAGCTCAAGAACTACCAAGACCCAAGCAAGAACTTCCCTAGCAGAGATCTCACTCCTCCACCTCCAATCGAAGTAGATGGGGATATGGATTACATGATAGAGGACATCTTCAAACATCGATGTTGTGGAAAAAGACAGAGTATCTGGTCAAGTGGCACAACTATAGCACCTCGCACATCTTGGAGCCCTATGACAGCCTTTGAGACGTCAAGCAACTCATTGATGGCTCCTACAAGCGTCACCGGCTTACGTTTGCTATCATGCCAAGATAGTGCAGCTAAACAGGGGGAAGTGTTATGTCCTAGACGTACACAAGTCCCTAAACTCCAAAGTTGGACTTTTTTTCCAGATGTTTGTGGCCCACTGCGCACAAAAATCGGGATTTTTATGCCTTTTGGGTGAGGGCACATTGGCCACACGCCCGGACCTCTAGTCTTCTATTCTCAAAGGTTTTAACATATCGGATCACTTTTTAGAATGGTTATCGAAAGTGTCACGAACAGCACAAAGTTTTGATACTGTTAAGAAAAAATCTTGATGTTGCTAGAATTCTATAGAGCCGCACCTCAATATCCTGAAACCCTTGACTTATCAGCATAGTTACTTGAGGTGACTGCTCACGACATGGCATCACAATCACCACACAAATTGAGCTCCCAAGACCCAACATATGCCTCATTATGTTTTTTGCCATTGTATACATGCGCTCGACATATTGGACACTTGACATTGAAGGACACTTCATGCCAAATACAATCTATCTGACACTCTTAATTCTCGAATCGTCTTTTGCTCCGCACCTCATCCCTTGTGAACCACCTACGTTCTGCTTGGTACATCAGAGGTACTAAGCAGAAAACAATTCGAGAGACTGGGACAACTGGATAGTTTATAATTGGATACAAGTGTACTTTGATGACAAGTGTGGGATATGTCAAACAAAAATGTATGATAGGAGGAATTAGAACGAGGCATATGCTGGATCATGGTGATGGAAACTGGGGCAGCCCTCAGGGAGGTGATCAGGCTCACTAAGAGCCGCCTAGGCAGGACCAACTGTTTGTGAGAGGGAGTTGCAGGTTGCACAGACAGAAATTACGGAAGCAAATGTAGGTCTGCAGAGAATGCGAATGTCTGAATCGACTCTTGAGTGAGAAAGTACATCATCACAGCTTTCTAACAAGCCCTTATATGCCTCATTTGGCTAAGGGAGCATTGAGATCCACTCTGTCAAAGCTCACCCTCTAGCACACTCCTAGCCTAGCGGGATGATTGGCAGTCACCTTGTCACACAAGAGAATTATGTCTCGCACAGCCTGCACGGCTAATAATCATGGACTGGTCCTTCCTTGAAGTCTCTTGGACGTCCTCCAGCCGTCTTTTCTCCTTGAAGGCCGCTCTCAGCCGTCTTGAACAATAATCCTGCCGCCTTTTGAGCTCAAAGTGCTCAGGTCGTCACTTGAACCCGACCCATGATCTCCAAACTGTGGAAATCCATATCTCACTCAAACGGACTCTGTATCGAGTTCCGTAAAGTGCGTTAGAACCTGTGGAACATCCTCTATGCAACTGTCATGCCAGATGATTTTTATCGAGCAACCTGTTTTTGTCACTTTCTGGCACTCTCATATCCATCATTCTCCCACTTTGCGAGAATAAAAATCACACAAGTCCGCACTGTCCCCTCACCTGCTGAAAGCGGTGCGCTGCCAGCGGCTTGGTCAGGAAGTCTGCCAACATCATGCTTGAAGGGCAGAACTTGATCTTCACCACCTGCTTTGCCACGAGCTCGCGGATGAAGTGGTACCGCAGGTCGATGTGCTTGGTGCGGGCGTGAAACTCGGCATTCTTGGTCAAAGCAATGGCGCTCATGTTGTCACAGTAGATGGTGGTCGCTGTGGTCTGCTGCTGTCCAAGGCTTGCCAGCAGCTCACGCAGCCACACGGCTTCCTTTGCTGCTTCACTCAGGGCGATGTACTCCGCTTCGGTGGAGGAGAGGGCGACACACTCTTGCTTCTTGCTCCTCCAACTGATTGCACCTCCCCCGAGCACAAACACGAACCCACTGGTCGACCTCCTTGTGTCCAAGTCACCTCCCCAATCTGCGTCACTGTAGCCGATGAGGATGGGGCTGTTGTTGCCGTTGAAGGTGAGGCAAAGGCTGCTACTGCTGTCGAGGTAGCGCAGCACACGCTTAACCGCCTCCCAATGCGGCACACCNGGCGATGTACTCTGCTTCGGTGGAGGAGAGGGCGACGCACTCTTGCTTCTTGCTCCTCCAACTGATTGCACCTCCCCCGAGCACAAACACGAACCCACTGGTCGACCTCCTTGTGTCCAAGTCACCTCCCCAATCAGCGTCACTGTAGCCGATGAGGATGGGGCTGTTGTTGCCGTTGAAGGTGAGGCAAAGGCTGCTACTGCTGTCGAGGTAGCGCAGCACACGCTTAACCGCCTCCCAATGCGGCACACCCGGGTTCGCGCAGAACTTGCTCAGCACTCCCATTGCTTGGCTGATGTCGAGGCGCGTGCCGACTGCTGCATACATGAGGCTCCCAACTGCTGCTTGGTACGGCACTTCTTCCATGCGGCTGCTCTCTTGCATGCCGCGGGGAGTCTGCGTCATGCTCAGCTTTGCTCCCACTTCCAGTGGTGTCGCGGCTTTGCGCGCTCCTGCCATGTTGAAGCGTTTGACGATGTCGCTTACGTACGTGCTCTGCGACAACTCCAAAGTCTGCTGCTGCCGGTCGCGCTTGACCTGAAGGCCAAGGTAGTAACTGAGCTCGCCCATGTCTTTCATGTCGAACCTGGCAGCAAGGGACTGCTTCACATCGNCCGGGTTCGCGCAAAACTTGCTGAGAACTCCCACTGCTTGGCTGATGTCGAGGCGCGTGCCGACTGCTGCGTACATGAGGCTCCCAACTGCTGCTTGGTACGGCACTTCTTCCATGCGGCTGCTCTCTTGCATGCCGCGGGGAGTCTGCGTCATGCTCAGCTTCGCTCCCACTTCCAGTGGTGTCGCGGCTTTGCGCGCTCCTGCCATGTTGAAGCGTTTGACAATGTCGCTTACGTACGTGCTCTGCGACAACTCCAAAGTCTGCTGCTGCCGGTCGCGCTTGACCTGAAGGCCAAGGTAGTAACTGAGCTCGCCCATGTCTTTCATGTCAAACCTGGCAGCAAGGGACTGCTTCACATCGTCCAAAAGAGACTTGGAGTCAAATGCAATGAGCAGATCATCAACATAGAGCAAGATGATGACCTGGCTTGCCTCTTGCGTGCGCCCATACACTGCATGGTCAGCTTCACTACGCACAAAGCCAAGGCCAGCTAGCTGCTCATCCATCTTGTGGTACCATGCACGCGGTGCTTGCTTCAGGCCGTAGAGGGCCTTCACAAGCTTTCACACTAGTTCCTCCTTCCCTTCCACCACATACCCCTCTGGCTGCTCCATGTACACATCCTCCTCGAGGTCACCATTCAGAAATGCACACGTCAAATCCATTTGGTGCACCTCCCAGTCCATAGCAGCAGCAAGAGCAAGGATCGCTCGGATGGATGGGAACTTTGCGACAGGTGCAAATGTCTCATTGTAATCCACACCCTCAGTCTGTGCATACCCCTTTGCAACCAGCCGTGCTTTGTACCTGAGCACCTTACCATCCGCACCACGCTTGCGCCTGAAGATCCACCGGCACCCAATCACCCGGCTGCCACGTGGAGCTTCCTTGAGGGTCCAGGTGCCGTTCTTCATGAGCGCACCATACTTCTCGTCTGCTGCGGCATGCCAATCTGCCGCCTCGGTGTTGCGCATGGCTTCAGCGAATGTCGCTGGGTCATCGGTGACTGTGAGGAAGAGAAGCTCGAGGTCAGATGACTCCGTTGGTGGTGGAACGGTGCACAGGTTCACCAGCTCCTCCAACGGCCTCTGTTTGCTTGCGAGGCGCTCGGATCGCCTGAGCGGCTCCCCACTGTCCTTTGCACCTTTGTTGAGGCGTGCAGACCGTCGTGTCAGCTGCTGTGTGTTGCTTTGCTGCTCCTCCTCATCAGATTCCGCTGCCGGCTCCTTCTCCTTCTCAGCTCCCTCCACCTCCTTGTCGTTGCTGCTGTCACCGCCATCTTTCACACCGTCCTCTTCTGTTACCGGAACTTCTCCCACTTCAGGTACAAGTGCGGGAGCAAGTGTAACAGCAGTCATAGGGCTCCACGTCCAGCCCTTCACTTCCTCTTGGAAGACCACATCACGGCTGCGGATGATCTTGCGTGCGGCGAGGTTGTAGAGGCGGTATCCCATGGTGTCGTAGCCGAGGAAGGCGGCCTTCACCGACTTTGCGTCCAGCTTGTTACGGCTGCCGTTAGGCACGTGCAAGAATGCGCCACACCCGAAGACTTTCAGGTACGTCACAGTTGGCTTGCGTCCCGTCCATGCCTCCTCCGGTGTCATCAGCGGCACTGCGCGCGTGGGACTCCGGTTTTTCAGGTACACGGCAGTGTTGACCGCTTCCGCCTAGAAGGTTGGCGGGAGCTCCGCGCCTTGGAGCATGCTGCGAACACGCTCCATGAGCGTGCTGTTCGCGCGTTCAGCCACGCCGTTCAACTGCGGTGTTCCAGGTGGGGTGACCTCGTGCTTGATCCCGCGACACTTGAGGAAGGTGCGGAAGTCGTTGGAGAGGTACTCTCCTCCACCATCGGTGCGAAGCACCTTCAACCGCCTGCCACTCTCATTCTTTGCAGCAGCAATCCACACCTTGAAAGCATCAAAGCACTCATCCTTTCCAGCCAGGAACGACACCCATGTCTTCCTTGACTTATCATCAATGAACGTGACAAAGTACAACTTGCCGGACAAGGACTGTGATGGCATGGGACCGCACAAATCAGAGTGAACAAGTGAGAGAAGCTCAGTCACCCCCTTCCCTTTCCCCGTGAAAGGAGCGCGGGATTGCTTCCCTTCAATGCAGCTCTCACGAGCCGATGCACCAGGCTGCTTCACCCCCTTGAGCTCCAGGCCGCGGACCATCTGTTGCATGGAGATGATGGCGCCAAATCCGAGGTGACCAAGCCGACGGTGCCACAGGCCGATGTCGTGTTTTCCCTCTCTCGCCGCCAACGCTGAGTCGGCTTCCTTCTCCGATGCCACATAAAGACGGTAGAGACCATCCTCCTTGTCCGCTTTTGCAAGAACACGGCTTGCACTTGCAGAGATGGTGCACCCACCATTCTCAAAGCGAACGTGCATGCCTTCGGAGATAAGAGATGAGACAGAGACGAGGTTAGCTGCCAGCCCCGGAACATGGAGCACCCCCTTCACACGACGTTCCACGTGCTTTCCCTCAATGGAAGCACAAAATACAATCTCACCCTCCCCAACCGCCATTTGCACATGATTATCCCCCATGTACACTCGACGAGGCTCGATGACGGTGTAGACAACGAACCACTCGCGGCGACACGTCATGTGCCGCGTGGCTCCCGAGTCGATGATCCAGAACAAGGCAGTGGTGTCGGAGACGTGCAGGACCCGGATGGTTGTCACGAATCCACTCTCCCAATCTGCTGCGTTCGCGGAAGCGTCGGACTGCTTTCCCGCTCCCACTCCAGCCGCAAGGTCCGCCTTCTTCTTCCGGCATTCGCGCGCCCAATGGCCCGGCTTCTTGCAGNCATCATCGAGGGAGAGCTTGTCGCCACGCTGGTCCAGGGCAACAATGAGAGGAGTGTAGCTGCTAGGAAGACCAGAAAGGATGGTTAGCATGAGCACACGCTCCTTGACAGGGTCCTCAATCGCAGCAAGCTGGTCAGAGAGAGACTTCACCATGTTGATGTAGTCAATCATGGATCCGGACTCATCCATCTTCACAGTGTGAAAGCGACGACGCAGCTGCATGTTCATGAGGATTGACTTGGAAGCATAAGTGGACTCAAGCTTTTTCCAAACCTCCTTTGGCGTGAGGATGCCATGGACGAGGAGTTGCTGCCGTTTGGCGAGGTGGAGGTAGATGGTTGCGAGGGCGCGGTCACGCTTCTCGCGGTAGGTACGGGCCTCGACAGGGGAGAGGGAGCTTTCTGCTAGTTCCTTCTCCTTCTCATCCACCTGACTCTAGAGAACCTTCTCCATCAGCACCATCTTCATGTTGTTGCTCCAGTTGAAGAAGTTCTTGCCTTCGAACTTGGCGATGTTGACGCCGGCCACCACAGAAGCGGATGTCGCCATGGTAGTGCAATGTCCAGTCCACAAACGGCTCTCTCACACAACAGGGTGCAAGGAATGCCTCAAGGATGAGACAAAGCCTTATTGTTGCTCTGATACCACTGATGGAAACTGGGGCAGCCCTCAGGGAGGTGATCAGGCTCACTAAGAGCCGCCTAGGCAGGACCAACTGTTTGTGAGAGGGAGTTGCAGGTTGCACAGACAAAAATTACGGAAGCAAATGTAGGTCTGCAGAGAATGCGAATGTCTGAATCGACTCTTGAGTGAGAAAGTACATCATCACAGCTTTCTAACAAGCCCTTATATGCCTCATTTGGCTAAGGGAGCACTGAGATCCACTCTGTCAAAGCTCACCCTCTAGCACACTCCTAGCCTAGCGGGATGAGCGGCAGTCACCTTGTCACACAAGAGAATTATGTCTCGCACAGCCTGCACGGCTAATAATCATGGACTGGTCCTTCCTTGAAGTCTCTTGGACGTCCTCCAGCCGTCTTTTCTCCTTGAAGGCCGCTCTCAGCCGTCTTGGCCAATAATCCTGCCGCCTTTTGAGCTCAAAGTGCTCAGGTCGTCACTTGAACCCGACCCATGATCTCCAAACTGTGGAAATCCATATCTCACTCAAACGGACTCTGTATCAAGTTCCGTAAAGTGCGTTAGAACCTGTGGAACATCCTCTATGCAACTGTCATGCCAGATGATTCTTATCGAGCAACCTATTTTTGTCACTTTCTGGCACTCTCATATCCATCACATGGACATTCAAGCCAAGCGATGCGTGCGACGTTGCATTGTGACTGGTTTCTTTGAGAAACTCCGCCAAGGCATCAGGGATTTTCAGGAATATCGAAGAAGAGTTTTGGGAAAGTCCAGCACCGTTGAGAAGTTAACTAAACAGGAGCAAAACATTTATCTGGTTCATGGGAATTTTTCCGAACTTTCTTGAAGATGGTTGATTATGTCAGAAACTTCAAGAACGGAATGCCAACATTTGGGGCAAGTGGGAAAAATACCCTCGGCCAGCATAAAAATCCTAAGTTCAGCGCGTGGCAGGCAAAAAATGTATCAACATGATTTCAGGGACTTGTGTATATCTGGGACGTAATACTTCCTCCCCCTTCAGCTGCGATGTCCCAGTGTGTTAGCAGAGATAGGCTAGTGACGCCAGTAGTAACCACCAATCAGGTGGTCGATGTCTTGCAAGTTTTTGCAGGGCTCCAAGCTATTGTGCACGGTGTTGTATCTGTGGAACTTAACCAGATACTTGGTAGTTTTCCAGATGTTCAATGTTCAAGGATGTCCTCAGTTATGTACTCCGTATCTCTGTCTCATTGGACTAGAGGTGGTAGAGCAACATCTTTTCTAGGGAATCTCTCACCGGGGTCCCAACAGTGATTGAACTTGCAGAGGTGGAAGGCTGAGTGGATTGACATGCTTTTGGGTAGGCAAAAATCAAGCAAAGACTAAGGTTTACATTTGCTTGATTTCAAGTGGGCCCAACCACCAGGGTTTGAGTTTGGCTAAATCTTGTCCACGTAGCTTGATGTTCATTGAGTACAACACAACTGCCAGCACTGAATACGTCGCCGATGTGCTGTCCTTCCACTGATCGCTTCATTGCTACTTATGCCTTTGCAAGGGTCTGGTGTGTATCTGAGATGCTAGTGCAGGCCTGTCAATGGATCTCAAGTGTAGGAATACTTATTTTGCTTTGTAGTCCTGTCGTTTTGTCTGAAAGTTTGCCATTCACAACTTCAAACAGGAAATCACCCGTTGTGGTGGAAGTGGCCGAGTTATATGTGAGTTCGGCGGTCGGAAGCTTGGCTGCCAAATCAATGCCATAGGGCTTGCCTGAATTTTGGAGGATTTGTTTGAGCATCTCATTGGTCTGCTCTGTCTTTCTCTTGGTTTGAGGATGGAATTTTGTTCATAGCTGGATCCTAATACCATAATGTGTCATTAGTTTGTGCCAAAACGGATAGTGAAGCGGCTGTCTCTGTGACCGCCGCACTGTCTTTTCTGCAGTGACGGTGGTCAATGTTGTGATGAAATGCGTCATTCTAGAAAACCTGTCCACTCCCACGAGGATGGTGTCATATCCTTCTGGAGTGATACATAGTCCGGTCACAAGGTCCATGCTTATGTGAAACCACAGCTCCCTTAGGAGCTGTGGTTTGAGAGTGGTTGGAGTCCTCCTGGGGCCTCGTGCAATAACATTTTGGCAGCCAACAGGTGTTGCAGAACTTGCAGAGTGCTGCCATGTCGATCTGTATTTGACTTCACCAGTAGCACTTTCCCACCTTCTTGAGCGTCTTGTCATTACCTTGACCGGTGTCCTTGCATTCCTCCTACAACGTTTTTCACAACTTCTTCTTCAGTGGTACAAGGACTTGGCAAGTGGATCGCCGTTTCCATTAGGGGCCGTCGAACTATAACTTGGTTTTTGTGCACCCACCAAACTCCTTAAAAACATTAAAAAATAGTCGTGCAAGGTAAAAAGAAACTTAACGCATAGCATGCTGATCTGGGCCATCAATTCTGGTCGTTGACTTAGAGGACTCGCTAAATTCTTTTTCCCAGGTCGGTACTTGATGTCGCGGTCGATGTTGGACTCAAGGAAATCCATACATCGAGTTTGATGACACTGCAGATTTAGCTGTCTTTGAATATTTGAGCACGTGGTGGTCAGTGAACATGATACAACGTCAGCATTACAGAGAGCATGATCATGTGTTTTGCTCTGCGTAGCTGAGTTCCGTTCCGCACAGTTTATGCAACTTGTACGTAACCGGCTGTTCCCCACCGCCATTGTCTTGGATTCAGTGTTGACCTTTTGGACCGTTCTGACCAGATCAAATCGGCCGCAGAACCACAGTTCACATCAGTGGGGAATTGATGTGGACAGCAGGAGCCTTTTCCTCATATCTTTGTGCCCACACAAGCCGCCACAGGAACATGCACTCAACCATGAATTCCAACCTCTTTTTTTCGCACGTGCATGCGGTCCAGTCCTTGTAGGTTGCACCTGTTGGCTCTAGTAGGTGTGAAGGCACCCTCAAGGATGCCTAGCTCTCGCTGGTTCATGCTGCCAAGGTTTGGGGCAGCCAATGGACACCTTTGGTGAAGAGTGTGGAGCACAAGGATCATGGATGTGAGTGGGCAAAACACGTTGCATTCTGTAGAACTGAATTGAAACACACTTTTTGTTGGTAAGCATAGTGCAATTACATCAGATCCTTATATCCTGTGATCTAAGCTTTCCAACGCATCCAAGCACGCCCAAAACGGAGCGGTAGAGCCACTGCTACAGTTGTCAAAGTAACCCTTGGTGGAGCCGCCCACCTTGCCTTGCACTCTAGGCGAC